>JASANE010028270.1:0-30667 GCA_030248225.1 Trileptium ribeirensis
TATAACGCTTTCGTTCAGTTACCGTATTGCTAGTAGATTTCGTAAGTTTGTGTGCTTTTACGTAAACGATAGGTTTAATCACAGGAATAAGTTATGTTAACGTAGTGTCAAAGTTCCGTGTCTATATATATATACTTTGCATTGTTGGAATGTGGGTTAGTGACGCATTTTTACCTACTGCTTCGAAGTTAGGAACCATGATCATTAATCACGTTCTCGATCAAAAATTTTGCTGTAAAGTTCGATGCAATTTCGAGTAGATTTCGTAAGTTTGTATCTGCATTTACGTAAACGATAGGTTTAATCACAGGACTAATTTATCCGACGTGGTGTGGACCACGTACTATATATATACTTTGCATTGTTGGAATGTGGGTTAGTGACGCGTTTTCACCTACTGTTCGAGGTTAGGAACCATGATAATTAGATCTCGTTCTGGATCAAAAATTTTGCTGTAAAGTTCGATGCAATTTCGAGTAGATTTCGTAAGTTTGTCGTGCGTAAACGATAGGTTTAATCACAGGACTAATTTATGTTACTACAACATCGTGTCAAAAGTTCCGTGTGCTATATTTTTTCTTTGCATTGTTGGAATATCTAGGGTTAAGTGACGCGTTTTTTTAACCACTGCTTCGAGGTTAGGAACCATGATCATTAATCACGTTCTGTAGATCCTAAAAATTTTTGCTGTAAAGTTCGAATGCAATTTCGAGTAGATTTCGTAAGTTTGTGTGCATTTTACGTAAACGATAGGTTTAATCACAGGACTAATTTATGTTTCTACAACATCGTGTACAAAGTTCCGTGTACTATATATACTATTTGCATCTGTTGGAATGTGGGTTAGTGACACGTTTTAGACTACTGTTCGAGGTTAGGAACCATGATCATAATCTCGTTTTCTGGATACAAAAATTTTGCTGTTAAAGCTTCGACTGCAAATTTCGAGTCCGAGATCTTCATTAGATTTGTGTGCTTTTACGTAAACGATAGGTTTAATCACAGGACTAATTTTATGTTACTACAACATCGTGTCAAAGTTCCGTGTACTTATTATATATACTTTGCATTGTTGGAATGTGGGTTAGTGACCGCGTTTTTACCTACTGTTCGAAGTTAGGAACCAATGATCATTAATCACGTTCTGGATCAAAAATTTTGCTGTAAAGTTCGATGCAATTTCGAGTAGATTCGTAAGTTTGTGTGCATTTACGTAAACGATAGGTTTAATCACAGGACTAATTTATGTTACTACAACATCGTGTCAAAGTTCCGTGTACTATATATACTTTGCATTGTTGGAATGTGGGTTAGTGACGCGTTTTCACCTACTGTTCGAGGTTAGGAACCATGATCATTAATCACGTTCTGGATCAAAAATTTTGCTGTAAAGTTCGATGCAATTTCGAGTAGATTTCGTAAGTTTGTGTGCATTTACGTAAACGATAGGTTTAATCACAGGACTAATTTATGTCACTACAACATCGTGTCAAAGTTCCGTGTACTATATATATACTTTGCATTGTTGGAATGTGGGTTAGTGACGCGTTTTCACCTACTGTTCGAGGTTAGGAACCATGATCATTAATCACGTTCTGGATCAAAAATTTTGCTATAAAGTTCGATGCAATTTCGAGTAGATTTCGTAAGTTTGTGTGCTTTTACGTAAACGATAGGTTTAATCACAGGAATAAGTTATGTTACTACAACATCGTGTCAAAGTTCCGTGTACTATATATATACTTTGCATTGTTGGAATGTGGGTTAGTGACGCGTTTTTACCTACTGCTCGAAGTTAGGAACCATGATCATTAATCACGTTCTGGATCAAAAATTTTGCTGTAAAGTTCGATGCAATTTCGAGTAGATTTCGTAAGTTTGTGTGCATTTACGTAAACGATAGGTTTAATCACAGGACTAATTTATGTTACTACAACATCGTGTCAAAGTTCCGTGTACTATATATATTTTGCATTGTTGGAATGTGGGTTAGTGACGCGTTTTCACCTACTGTTCGAGGTTAGGAACCATGATCATTAATCTCGTTCTGGATCAAAAATTTTGCTGTAAAGTTCGATGCAATTTCGAGTAGATTTCGTAAGTTTGTGTGCATTTACGTAAACGATAGGTTTAATCACAGGACTAATTTATGTTACTACAACATCGTGTCAAAGTTCCGTGTACTATATATATACTTTGCATTGTTGGAATGTGGGTTAGTGACGCGTTTTCACCTACTGTTCGAGGTTAGGAACCATGATCATTAATCACGTTCTGGATCAAAAATTTTGCTGTAAAGTTCGATGCAATTTCGAGTAGATTTCGTAAGTTTGTGTGCATTTACGTAAACGATAGGTTTAATCACAGGACTAATTTATGTTACTACAACATCGTGTCAAAGTTCCGTGTACTATATATATACTTTGCATTGTTGGAATGTGGGTTAGTGACGCGTTTTCACCTACTGTTCGAGGTTAGGAACCATGATCATTAATCTCGTTCTGGATCAAAAATTTTGCTGTAAAGTTCGATGCAATTTCGAGTAGATTTCGTAAGTTTGTGTGCTTTTACGTAAACGATAGGTTTAATCACAGGACTAATTTATGTTACTACAACATCGTGTCAAAGTTCCGTGTACTATATATATACTTTCATTGTTGGAATGTGGGTTAGTGACGCGTTTTTACCTACTGTTCGAAGTTAGGAACCATGATCATTAATCACGTTCTGGATCAAAAATTTTGCTGTAAAGTTCGATGCAATTTCGAGTAGATTTCGTAAGTTTGTGTGCATTTAAGTAAACGATAGGTTTAATCACAGGACTAATTTATGTTACTACAACATCGTGTCAAAGTTCCGTGTACTATATATATACTTTGCATTGTTGGAATGTGGGTTAGTGACGCGTTTTCACCTACTGTTCGAGGTTAGGAACCATGATCATTAATCACATTCTGGATCAAAAACTTTGCTGTAAAGTTCGATGCAATTTCGAGTAGATTTCGTAAGTTTGTGTGCATTTACGTAAACGATAGGTTTAATCACAGGACTAATTTATGTTACTACAACATCGTGTCAAAGTTCCGTGTACTATATATATACTTTGCATTGTTGGAATGTGGGTTAGTGACGCGTTTTAACCTACTGATCGAAGTTAGGAACCATACCATTCAGTTAATCACGTTCTGGATCAAAAATTTTGCTATAAAGTTCGATGCAATTTCGAGTAGATTTCGTAAGTTTGTGTGCTTTTACGTAAACGATAGGTTTAATCACAGGAATAATTTATGTTACTACAACATCGTGTCAAAGTTCCGTGTACTATATATGTACTTTGCATTGTTGGAATGTGGGTTAGTGACGCGTTTTTACCTACTGCTCGAAGTTAGGAACCATGATGATTAATCACGTTCTGGATCAAAAAATTTGCTGTAAAGTTCGATGCAATTTCGAGTAGATTTCGTAAGTTTGCGTGCATTTACGTAAACGATAGGTTTAATCACAGGACTAATTTATGTTACTACACCATCGTGTCAAAGTTCCGTGTACTATATATATACTTTGCATTGTTGGAATGTGGGTTATTGACGCGTTTTCACCTACTGTTCGAGGTTAGGAACCATGATCATTAATCACGTTCTGGATCAAAAATTTTGCTGTAAAGTTCGATGCAATTTAAGAGTTTGTAACTTATGGTCTTTTTATGGGACCTATATATGTTCATGGCACTCGTATGCATTATGGCGCATTTTAACAATTAACAACACAGTGTCCAGAATTTTTCTACGAAATAAGGATTTGAAAATATTTATACGCCAAAATTTAAACCATGCAATTTCTGCTGCTGCCATCTGTAGTTTTAGTTATCAATAAACAGACTTGGTTTAAGGTCCAACAACAAATGCATCATTATTACTAAACGTGCATTTCCCACTGGTTGCTCTCGAATTATCGTTCACGGTTTTAACTGCTCAGGCAGCTCACCGATCCCAGCATTTTAAGTCGCGTCAGGCATTCTCGCAGCCTATGCCTTCAAATCCATAACTACAGCTCATGGAAGTCGATAAGTCAGGTAGGAGGCGTTACCCTCTAAGGGTCGGAATCGAAGCCATGTTTACTCTCCTGAACGCCCGCACATTGCCTGAACTGAATTCTCCGCTCCCATGCTTGCGGGAAATGCTTGCGCGCCCCCACCCCCTCGCGGAAAAATTTAGGAAAAATTAGCAAAATTGGGGGTGTAATGGGCAAAAATTAGGTTAAAATTGGCAAAGACTGGGTACAAATGAAAAAACAATAAAAGTTTACTCTCCTACTTGCTCTGAAGACCTCTCAGACAGTCTACGACTTAAGCCGATGGACTTTTGACACCTATGCCATAGCTTCTATATAACTCCTAGTTTAAATCTGTAGTGTCTGCAATGGAAATGCGGCACTCAGGGAGCCGCCAATTTTTCAGAAAGAAATTCCGACTGTTCTTCTGAAACGTATTTAGTGCCAAACCTACTATATATGTTTAGGGGCTGGCTATTACAGTGTACAGATCTATTTGTTATGTTCTTTATATTTAAAGCAAATACTACTTGTACAGTGCTTAATACCATAGCTGAAACAGTAACGTTTTCATTCGTTTTTCAGACATTTTAACAGCAAAAACCAACCTTTCGAAAACAACGAATTGTGTTAACCCTTTTCTTCTTGTACTAATATCATTTCCGTGCAGTCTTGAACAAACTTTTACCCTAGCGGACCTGGATAGTATTGGTGCGATCCTCGTACGCTATACATTGCAATATCTGGTAACTGTTGCTCGGTTCTTTAAGCAACCTCACGAAGCGAGCGAACAATTCGCGTGCAGATGCACGACAAACTTGGATTGTGCATCGGTTTGCAATCTACGCGCTGACAAATGTGTCAATTTAACATCTAAAGCGCTAAATAATTTGAACACAAAATATCAGAAGAATTTCAAATCCAAATGCGTAAAAGCGGTAAATACAGAAATTTTATCGGTAACTGATATGAGCATATTAATAGTCGGTCGTTGCTTTCATTTATGTAATGTCATATTTATTCCTGAAGAAACTAATTTTCCCAGTGCTACTGTTTAAAAAATAAAAGTTGAAGTACTCGGCTGCCATCAGCACGGATTTTGAATTTTACGTTTCAGATATTTGAAGCTTATGCTTACACATACGCAGAGCAGATTCATTAAAGTGTTTACCTTGAAGCTATACCGAAAGTTAACAGCACTCAAATACTATAAAATTCTATTATTATATATTATATTATATATTATATACTATTATATATTATAAGGCCAATAAAGATTTATAGGATTACATGAAATGCACTCTATGCCGTTCATCATATACTACGCCTAAGCCTTAGTCTAACATTTACATCGTGTTTAAGTCTTACAGTAAGCCTAAGCCTAAGTTAGAGGGCTACCAAGCCCGGACCTTCCGCACTAAGGTATTCTTTTGTTTAAGGCGACAACGTACGACCATCAACGGTAACATAAGCCGTTGTACGCCTAAAGCTGAGCTAATGTTTTATTTGTCTAACAACATTGTGACACTAAAATTACTCAACGATAGATCATTTCGCTGCATGGTTACAGTTGCTAAGCCATTGAATGGACTGATAATATTATTTGCACTAGCATAATCAGTCTGGAAAGGCTTTTGTTCAGTTACTTACAAATGACGTAAATAATCTTTAGCGTGATGCCGCCGTACGAGGTGAGTGATACATTAATGAATTTCAGACTTATACAGTGATACAACATTTAATTCCGATAAAAAATCTCCAAACATTGTATTAAGGTTACAATGGATAAATGCTTTTCTTCTAAATCCTATTATATAAAAGTTATACTTGACATAAATCACGTCAGCGCTATTATACTTGTAACTTCAGTTCAATTATGTGGTTCATGAACATGTGAATGATTGTGATTTTTTTCTTTAAATGCATTACAGCTTATAAAAATTAAACGAATAACACTTTTAGTTTTGCTATTTTCAGTGACCGACCAAACCTGGAATGATATCGTTTATGATACCAGCAGTCTACTCCAAAACCCAACCAGTAATACGGTTGTTTGATTTGTTTTCCAACATAATAAAAAATTTAATATCATTGTGCTCTAAAAGTGAGAGATTGCCCTAAAAGTTTTTATAACTCTTGGTACGACCATACCTTAATAAGCAATCTTTGAAAAATATACAACCAATTGAGCGTTAAATATGTTGGGATGCTTACTGCTGCCCCTGGAATATCGTTTCCGAATGACTTGCTATCACTTGATTGTCAAAACCTTCAACCTAAACGCACAACTACCGGAAAATTAGTGTTTGATGTAACTTAAACAGTTTTAACACAGCAGTAAGTTGTCAATTCCGGAATGAGCACCAACTGTAATTGTTATGAGGCGTGGCCTTTCAGTGTTCCTCCCCTTCGTTATACACCCATGGAATAAGTGCAGCTATGATCGACATGGACATTTAAGTCTATATTTTTCTAAATACCAATATTACCAAGACTCAACGATGATCCATTCTGTTAACTCAGTAGTCCAAGACGAGCACCATCATCGACTATTGATAGTATATTTAAAATGACCTCTTAGAGTACATAGTATGATTAACGGAGTACTTATTACCAAGAGTCATTGATGTTCGGTTCTGTTAACTTAGCAATCCAGCGACGAGCATCATCATATGCTATTGATACTATTTTTAAAATAACCTTTTTATCTTAGTACATAGTCTAATAATCCGTATACTTGTTACCGTGATACATCGATGCTCGATTCTTTTAACTCAATCGCCCAGCGATGAGCGTCATCGGCTCTTAGTACGATTTTGAACGACCAGATTATCTCAGTATTAGTACATATTCTTCATTATTCAGTGGGTATGCTACGCAAGTCTAAGTTGTGTGTCCGTAGCGCCCTGCCAACATATTTGCATCACGTATACATATATTGAAATTATTATTATTAACTGTTACTGCTTAATTCCTTTTTCTTTGTTTGTGCGTGACGAGATCAGATCGTGTTATGGCTCATTTACGTTAATTTGTGTACGCCGTGACTTAGCTATGTCCTAATAGTGGGCGCTGACTGTCCGCATGTCCGCGTAACAACGTTGCTTGGACGACGGACATATGTGACAGTCTGCCGGGACTGTGTGGATTTTTTTATCAGTCAGCGCTGACTATATAATATGTCCTTAATAGCCCAGAAACACAGTATAGCATATCGGTTGTATATATCTCAATGTATAAATGATGTTATGGGGCAAGTTTTATCAGCTGTCCAACGCTGTAAATTTAAATTTTGGTAGTTGTCCAGCGCGGGAAATTCAAATTTTTGCAGCTGTGCAACGCTGTAAATTCAAATTTTGGCAGCTGTCCAGCGCAGGAAATTCAAATTTTGACAGATATCCAACGCTGCAAATTTAAATTTTGACACAGCGCGGGAAATTAAAATTTTGGCAGTTATCCAGCGCGGGAAATTCAAATTTTGGCAGTTGTCCAGTGCGGGAAATTCAAATTTTGGCAGTTGTCCAGCGCGGGAAATTCAAATTTTGGCAGTTGTCCAGCGCGGGAAATTCAAATTTTGGCAGTTGTCTAGCGCGGGAAATAAAAATTTTGGCAGCTGTCCAGTGCGGTAAATTCAAATTTTGGCAGTTGTCCAGCGCGGGAAATTCAAATTTTGGCAGTTGTGCAGCGCGGGAAATTCAAATTTTGTCATCTGTCCAGCGCGGTAAATTCAAATTTTAGCAGTTGTCCAGTGCGCGAAATTCAGATTTTGGCAGTTGTCCAGCGCGGGAAATTCAAATTTTAGCAGTTGTCCAGTGCGCGAAATTCAGATTTTGGCAGTTGTCCAGCGCGGGAAATTCAAATTTTGGCAGTTGTCCAGCACGGGAAATTTAAAATTTGCGGTAGCTGTCCAGCAAATTTAAATTTGGCAGATGCGCGGGATATCCAAATTTTGGCAGTTGTCCAGCGCGGGAAATGAAAATTTTGGCAGTTGTCCAGCGCGGGAAATTCAAATTTTGGCAGATGTGCAGCGCGAAAAATTCAAATTTTGGCATCTGCCAGCGCGGTAAATTCATATTTTGGCAGTTGTACAGTGCGGGAAATTCAAATTTTGGCACTGGTCCAGCGCGGGAAATTCAAATTTTGGCAGTTGTCCAGCGCGGGAAATTCAATTTTAGCAGTCACCAATGCGCGAAATGTAAATTTTGGCAGCTGCCTTGCGCGGCAGTAGTGCGCTGAGACTCATCTATTTGTCCAGTCCAGTCCGTCGTGACCCCAGCTTATAAAAAAGCAACTAGCTCAGTAAATGCGGACAAAACAGATAGTCAGCCGTGACTGTTGATTGTCCCAACAAGCGAAACGAGACTGTTGAGACATAGCTAGGTCACGGCGCACACAAATTCACGTAAACCAGCCATTAATAGATGGAAAATTGGTAGCAGACGGCTGGTCCTAAAAATTGCACGAAAACATCTGAGGTAACTTGTTTTTCAAAATTTTACGTTTTCGAGTTTGTCTTACAGAATCATCCTTACGGTTGCTAGGCGCCCCGCTCTCCTGTTTGCTCCTGTGGAGGCCACGTTGCCTGTGTCACACATAGCGACATGGACAAATTTAGGACCCGCAGTTTTCTAAGATGGTTTCTAAGCGCCTCGCTCTCCTGTTTGCTCCTGTGGAGGCCACGTTGCCTGTGTCACACATAGCGACATGGACAAATTTAGGACCCGCAGTTTTCTAAGATGGTTTCTAAGCGCCTCGCTCTCCTGTTTGCTCCTGTGGAGGCCACGTTGCCTGTGTCACACATAACGACATGGAAAAAATTTAGGACGTGCAGTTTTCTAAGATGGTTTCTAAGCGCCTCGCTCTCCTGTTTGCTCCTGTGGAGGCCACGTTGCCTGTGTCACACATAACGACATGGAAAAATTTAGGACGTGCAGTTTTCTAAGACGGTTTCTAAGCGCCCTGCTCTCCTGTTTGCTCCTGTGGAGGCCACGTTGCCTGTGTCACACATAGCGACATGGACAAATTTAGGACGTGCAGTTTTCTAAGACGGTTTCTAAGCGCCTCGCTCTCCTGTTTGCTCCTGTGGAGGCCACGTTGCCTGTGTCACACATAACGACATGGACAAATTTAGGACGTGCAGTTTTCTAAGACGGTTTCTAAGCGCCCTGCTCTCCTGTTTGCTCCTGTGGAGGCCACGTTGCCTGTGTCACACATAGCGACATGGACAAATTTAGGACGTGCAGTTTTCTAAAACGGTTTCTAAGCGCCCCGCTTTCCTGTTTGCTCCTGTGGAGGCCACGTTGCCTGTGTCACACATAGCGACATGGACAAATTTAGGACGTGCAGTTTTCTAAGACGGTTTCTAAGCGCCCCACTCTCTTGTTTGCTCCTGTGCAGACCACGTTGCCTGTGTCACACATAGTGACATGGACAAATTTAGGACGCCCAGTTTTCTAAGATTTTATACACTAGATATCTGTGCGAGGCCATTGTCACGAGGCACGTTCCCATCTTAGTTGAAGGAGGTAGGATGAGTAGAAAAGGCGGCCATAGTCAGTTGTAGTCTAGTAAGATCACGTCACTAGTCTCCACATATTTCTTTACCCGATATTTTGTTGGTACCATCAGTAGTCTGTGATATAATTGAGAATACGTATCTAAACATTACAAATAAAATTAATCACGAAGGAAATCCAGCTATTTAATATTTTAGGAAAACGACTTGCCTCAAGCCAATATTGTCGGATCGCGAGATGCTGTCGTATTCGATACATCAAAGAATGAAGCATTCACAGCCACAAATGGCTATAAACACGTTCATCGAAAGTTAAAGGCGAATAATCGGGTTCTCTTGTAAGATAATGACTATATGCATTTGCGTATTGCTTATATATTAGCACTTCGATACCTAATGGCAGTCAGCGTACCTAGCAGTGTGTTAGCCGAATTTGTCATGTGGCGTATGTTTGCACGTGTGTTGTTGTTGATTCAGTTCTCTAGGTTCTATAAAAAACAGAGCTTAAATATCTGTGTGGATCAGTAGCTTATGTACGCAGTCGCAATCGTTATACTTCGTACAAGCGTAATCGGATTTGATGCTGTGCGCAAGCACAAGTTTCTCGAATGTTACACGAGAGATATAAGTCACCCGTTAGGAAAAGAATAACATCACTCAGGGGTGGGAAGCATCAGATGTGAGTGCTGGCGAAAATTAAGGATGTTGTTATAAAAACAAAGGCAATGTTAAAATGTCATATAGTCCCCCACCCAATTAGGTTATGTTGCAAGACTAACGATATTTCTACGATCGAAACTACCGACTTAAGGAAATTTTAGGGCTCTGTAAAAATGTGAAATTTTTTTCAATTTTACTTACCATTAGTCGCAACTAGATGTGGAGATGTTTTCCTTATATAGTGCGACTAGAGCTGCCCAAACGCACTTAGTCCCTGATTGAGACAAGACACAAAATTAAACCGGACAGAGGCGACAAAAACTATTTTGATGGAACGGGAAATATTTTGAAAATCAAATCTCCGCGTTCCTTGATAAGGTAAACTAAATGAATTATTGTTTTTGGACAATAACGCTGCAAAAGCCCCTCATATAACAAGATTACTAGATTATCGTCGTATGTTGCTCAAAGTTAGCTACAAGTGAACTGCACAATTACGCTTATACACATAAGTGCTTAGGTGAGCCTTTTCCGAAATGAATTAATGTGTATACCGTGTAATCTTGAACCAACTTTTTAAACAGCGGCAGACAGAGCCTTGCCGTGAACCTAACATGCCAGCCAGTAGATTATATTAGTTGATGTTGCTCTGTTTTTGAAACCTTAAAAGACTAAGCTTTTTTTAGGTTATGCCCAGCACTGAGAAGGGCCGCCTAGTCCCATTCATTTCGGTGGGTTAAAGAACCTCGTACATTGAGCTAATAGCAACTCACGCCCCACGATAAATTCGCTTAGTTCATCTGATATCATGTACACTGTTAAAAATATGTGACTCTACGCACTAATAAGTTGAAAACGGGCAATATTTTTGAAAGCAAAGCGTCAAAAGTGATATACCAAGTAGAAATACATTGACAAGTTCGTACTAAAGCGGAAGCCACGGAAAAGACAATATCTGTGTTATTCATCCTACTACATAGTATTGAGCTTCACTGCCAGAATAGTAATTATGTTTCGATACTAAGATATTGCAAATCATAAGTAAACGTAGCAACACTGAATACTCCCGTGTGTGGAACCGCCGTGGGCTGTGCCTTAAACAAACCTCAGTTCTTACGATACGCCTTCAACTAAAATGGCGAATAAAAGATCCAATTTCAATTTAGTATCGTCGATTCAGTACAAATGTTCGTTCTCGCATTGTATCTGTCGTTTGACTCCGATATCACACTTTTGCCTTTTTTGCTGTGAAGGTGGCATTCAGTACAAATGTTCGTTCTCGCATTGTATCTGTCGTTTGACTCCGATATCACACTTTTGCCTTTTTTGCTGTGAAGGTGGCATTCAGTACAAATGTTCGTTCTCGCATTGTATCTGTCGTTTGACTCCGATATCACACTTTTGCCTTTTTTGCTGTGAAGGTGGCATTCAGTACAAATGTTCGTTCTCGCATTGTATCTGTCGTTTGACTCCGATATCACACTTTTGCCTTTTTTGCTGTGAAGGTGGCATTCAGTACAAATGTTCGTTCTCGCATTGTATCTGTCGTTTGACTCCGATATCACACTTTTGCCTTTTTTGCTGTGAAGGTGGCATTCAGTACAAATGTTCGTTCTCGCATTGTATCTGTCGTTTGACTCCGATATCACACTTTTGCCTCTTTTGCTGTGAAGGTGGCAAGTTTTGTTGACCAATAGTGTTCGCTGTGTGTATACAATCATCTGATAAAATGTGTTATGTTAAAGTCGCATAGAACGTTTAATGTGTCCTGCTGTTAAGAAAATATGATAGAAATTTAAGCTTTAGCTTAAGATCATAAAGTCTATTTTTTTAATGACAACAGTGTTGGTGATTTTCAATGTCAAAATTATTTAACCAATGAATAATACTGTTTTTACAACTGAAATTGGATGCAACTGCTGTAAACAAAACAAGATTAAGTTTTACACCAAATGAATTTTGCAGGAATAAAACCAAGAAAAGGTGAAATGTAACATGTTATCGAGATTAGCTGGATAAGAAACATGTCGGTAGTAGCAGATATTGAACAGAAAATATGTTGGCTCTATGTATGTTCCAGGGTGTGTAAACACCGTTTATCGTCCTACTTTGTCAAGTCACCTGTAAATTTCAATGGTCGTCCAGAAAACAAGTCCTCCGAGATAGAACCCCCACGCGAGGAAGCCATGTTACAAGAATTCTGCAGTTCAAAACATGGATATCGATGGCTATTTCAACACCGATGTCTATTGTTTTCTGTTAGCGAGTATTGATTGCTTCCAAACCTGTTATACGTAATATTATATATATTATATGAAATTTCAGAAACGAAGAACACATTGCAGAAGATATCTTAGCAGCAGCAAAAGTTCTAATATTTGCAAGCCCGCGGTCGAAATTTACGCAAACAGAAGTAAGATTGTTTGACTGAACGAACGAGAATGAATATTTGTGTTTAGCAAACCAGCGAAGTGAAAGATGTCCACAAGGAGTTTTGGTAGTTGTTGGCAGGATAAATTCGAAATGTCGTTTGTGGGAAAAACGTTTTGCCCTTGGAATTCATAACTCGTTAACCTGGTGTCCGACCACGGTCCCAAAAACTGCGTCGACGTTGCGCTTTCTAGTTGAGATCAAGTTAGTTCAACCCTGTCTTAACAAAATTTTTGTTAAAGACACAATTTTTGGCCATTTTATGTTTATATAACTTGTACATTTGTTCTTTCCTTCGTTCGTTGATAGGTTTAGTATAAAACTAGTTTAACATATAGCTATAACTGTTTTATATTAGGTCATGCAAAATTCTAGTAGACCCGGTCGGACTTGATGTTTTTGAAAGTCATATTGTGCTATAATTACAATTTTGGTATCTTATCTTGTTATTTATCGGTTTTCGTTAGTATGAATGTAGCAGTTGCATAGCATGCTTCTGAAAAGTAGGATGCAGCTCCCCCATCGCTTCGCTATCCTCGTTCGCTGCTCCCTATATATTTGGTTCCGTTGTGAAATAGCGAATTAGGAGAAGAATTTGCAATCCGACCTAATCACTCACTGTCGATTTCACACTTTGCAATAGCATTTAACTAACAATAAATCTTACTAACCTGAGATCATTTTTGATTCTATCCTGATATGCGAATGTTATCTGACGTTTGACGCGCCGGGCGTAAATATAAAAAAGCCAAAAGGGTTTGAGGTCTAAATTAACGATTGAAAACTATTTTGAATAATCGAAATTTATCCTTTTCGTTACCGCTTGAAAAGGACTTTATCCTTTGCCGACTGAGCAGTAAAATATTACAGATCCGATGAGAAGTTTACAACCGGACTGTGTCATGCGTCTACTGATAAAACTTAGGTACTTTTCCTTTCAAAATTTTAATCATTTTTTCATTATGTTTTAATCGTTTATACTTTAGTTAATTTCGTTTTGAATAATGATCTAATTTTTACAGCTTGACTTCCTACGTCAATACCTGAAGACGGGTGGTAGTATTTTGGTAATGTTGGCTGAAGGAGGTGAAACCAAACACGATACCAATATCAATTTTTTGTTGGAAGAATTTGGTATTGTCGTGAATAGCGGTAAGCGATTTTAGAATATGTTTTACTCGACGATATACTTGAAAACACTTACATTTATTGGCAAAATGGATAATTTTTTGTTAAGCAATAGATTATATACTGGATAAGCTTATTACGCAACAGTTCGTGCATAAAACTATTCTTATGCCTAAAACTACATCTGTATTTATAACTTTTAAAAAAACTATTTCGTATATATTTTAAATGTAAATGTAAATTTTACTATTTCGTATATATTTTAAAACTATTTAAAACTATAAACCTATTTCTAAAAACCATTTCGTACGTATTTTATATACAAATGGAAATCCTCATTATTTCGTATATATTTTAAAACTGTTTAGAAGTAGTTTTAAGTCTAGTACAAGATTTTGCTGAATTTTTCTTCATCTTCGCACAATTTTCAACGCGACTTCGGCGCGCGAGGGTGGGGGGTTGAAGGTGGTGGCGAATATAACCTTTAGGGGCGGTAGTGAAATGCATGCTATGCCGTTCTCGATATATAAAGCCTAAGCTTTAGTGTTAGCCAAAGCTACGGTTCTTATAGGAGCTACGTACTAAGCCTAAGGCTAAGTCGGGGGACAGCCGTCCCCGAACCCTCCGCTCTAAGCTGTTCTTCCTTCTAACGTTATAACGTCCAGCACCTAAAGGTAATATGGGCCGAGGTGGTAATGGATCACTCATGGGTAAACATCTCTACCCCTTACGGAGACCTTGGATCTAAATCGATTTATATCAATAAAGAGCAAGTGGGCCAACATGACTTGTGTCAGTCCAAAATGATGTATTTAGATAGGAATTGTCTGTACGATTTGAAATAGTTTTCCATCTTTTTGGTCTCAAATTTGTATAGTATAAGATGTGCTATTAGTTTGCTATGTAGCAGCACCATGATCATACTTTTCTAAAATACATAATACAGTATTGGAATTTAAATAAATTGCGTGAAAGAATACCGAGTCCTTTTAGATAGTAGCATAAATGCATTATTTCTGACCCACGCAGTGCTAGTGAGTAACATAAGGGCTAGAGGATACATCGCGCAAGATGCTACCTGGATATGCATCCACACTATCCATCGTGCTCTATTTAATATATAAATTGATCTACAATTTCTCAGTTTATTTTAATGCCGCATCTACGTCAGCCGGTACACAATTTTATTGCGCATATAAATTTTAAGAGTGTTCACGCTCATCGCATAAAATTATTAGCTTCGCTACAAATACATAAGCACAAAGGCCGTCTGACTGATGTTTTTTAACATCTTTGGCGGTATAAAACAATTTTGAATCATTAGACAGATCTGTACGATCATGTCCTTTGTTTTGGACATATTTGTATTTATTGATCAATTTCGATGACTAAGCCGTACATGCACTTTGTACATATATGGCCGCATACCTGGGTTTTATGACTTCGACTGTGCGTAACTGCTTTCATAGAACTTATTTCACAATGAATAAAGTGTTAATGCTCTTCGCCATGCATAGCTGAGCTACTGTAGTCTAATATGTGACGCATTTCAGTCACACAAAAAATATCGTTGAGAAAACATACGTGTGCATCAGATTGCCAGGTGGCATTAAAGTTTCTGGTCTGCTATCTACAATAATAATTGGATTCATTAGTATACACAAAAATCATTAACTGATTTAATAAAAATAAATAATTCATAAAAATTTGACCAGATCATAAAACAAATATGTGGAAGATGTGTATTTTTTCTTGCAAACCTGTTGCTTTGCGCGCTCTTTAATATATCACGATGATCAGTATTATTGTCTATCTCACAGGATCACACAGCCGACATAGCTATTTGATTCATACTGTATATACTATGAAGAAGTGTCGCCAGAAAATGTTAGCTGTAGAGGAACCCTTTTTATCGTTTGTGTCGACGCAACAATTCCATCTGACGGAGCATATTGAAACCATTTGTCATAAACGAGTGTGGAACGCGGAAGCACTGCTTCCCAATGCTCCTCGTGACCACGCCCCTGGTGCTATGTTTTCCAAAATTTCTAATTCGTGTTTTGTTTAGATCTTAGCTTTACTGTTTTTAAACATGTTGGTGCTAAATACTAATAGATCGGTGTTTTACATGGTGTTGTTCACCATAACTCTATTACTTTTAACTAAACAAGAGACCGTTTCTGGTTCAGCGTTAAACTGGCACGACTTTAAATGGAAGAAAGGAGGCGGCTCGACATGGCAAACTGCAAGTTTATGGGGCAGAAAACGTGGCGGAGGCCGAATTTTCGATAGTGGAGACGACAAGCGAATAGTTCGAGGTAAGCCATTTCATTGAACGACGATGCATCGGAGGGCCGCTAGGGTTTTAGTACCACAATTAGTAAATGCAGAGAAACTCCAGAATATTTTAAAAATTGTAGGTTATACAATGTGTACCGTATATAGTTACCTATAAAATAATACTAATAAATTGGGCCTGTGGTTACTACGCAAAGCGTCGCACAGCGCAGAGAAATAACGCTGATGCTTCTCAGGAACAGTAGTTATTCCAGTACGACATCTGGGATTTGTTATTTTACTTTCATTTCAGAATGACCACGGGAAACTGTCTGGTTGTCACATTGTTTTGCACCACTGTAGTTTCGTGTTTCGGTTTTCATTAATTTCCGCCATGGTCATAGCGTAAATTCGAGTCCAGGTTCATGGCATAGGATACGCTAATTCATCCTATTGGGTTTACGCCAGAGGCAGTAATAAGAAATAACAATTATTTGTGCTTCGTATGTTTCAAATTTACAGCTGCTAGGTCTCGTGGACATCTACAAATTTTTCTGTATATTATTAGCTATTTAATGTCCATGGCATGATAGCAATACCGTTTGTAAAAAGTCGCACTAAAAGAAAACGTTTAAATTTATACTTCATTGTTAAATAAATGTATATCGCCGTATACATTTATTTCAACGTTCTTAGTTACTGCAAAAGGCAGAGGTTTATTAACAATAACTCTAATACGGATGGGCGGATATATCATAATTTTTGACATAAATTGCATTTAAAACCTTTTGTAGCCTTCTACCCTAGAATATTACATTTCCAGGATAATATATAGCGAAAGACCCCTTTAGCCGCTGAATAAGATTAAAAATATAATAAACTTTTGCCGAAGTCAGGAGGCTACTATATTTATTACTATAGCTTGCGACTTATTGGTGGTGTTTGGTTTAATTTTTGTATACCAATTAAAGTACATACTGTATTATGGGTATTTTAACAAAGTCAAATTTATTGCCACTGGTAGTCAAAGGTGTTCTTTTTATAGCAAAATTCGTGTACAGTTTGCTGTGTTAATTTATAGCAAGGGCGGTATAATTGGTTTAATTTCACTCAAGTTTTCTAATGCTCAAGCTTAGGTTTAGTATATATAGGACGACATATCCTGGATATAGCTTAGATCCCTAAGCCTGATCTGCACTCATGTGCGCACAATTTTTTTGGGCGAAAGGCTAAGTCCACGTTAGGATATGGCATCCACATGTAAAATAGGAATGAGCTTAAAGTAAACATACTTTATCGTTCGAAACCCGTATTCCTTCACGAATTGTGCATCAGCAACTCTGGCTGAGATTGCTACGAAACCGGAGAGAGAACAACACCAGCAACCATCTAAACGTGGCGGTCTTTAATAGATTTTAATGATGTATTTATATATTTTTTTCATCTATATCTATATGGAGAATATATGTAACCATATACATTTATTATATTACAGATATTTAAATATATATAACATATGCGCGTTTATATCTTTTATATATAGTATTTTAATGTATAAATTTTTATATATTATAGGTGTTCAAGGTCTGTCGGCTTAGAAGGATAGTCTCAGGGGTAGGGCGTGCGGGCAAACAAAAATTTTCCCCCACCGCTTTAATTTTTGTTATAAATGTACCACATTTTCCCTTAAAATTGTTGTAAATCTACTCATAAATTGCTGAAATTTTGTACGAGCGTTCGGCCAGCGCGTGCGGGTGGGTAATGGGTCTTGGTGGTGGGGTTTGGAGGGGTATGTAAATATCGCTTATTGGATGACCTTACCCCATGGGCACCTATGGTGTATATAGAAGTATAAGTTATTTTATATTATTACGTATTCATACATTAAGTTATAAATATGTATTCATATATACTGAAATATATGTACACAAATAATATCTTTATATCCATTTATAATCAAATATATAATTATATATGTTATACAAGTAGATATAAATAGATAGAATATATAAATATATATTTATATATGTAATATAAATCGGTCAAACCTTCGGACGTGATAGTTCTGAACCGGTTCAGCAACTGAGAACATCAAACGGGTATTAGGCCTCAAAGAGGTTGCGTCGACTAGATGTTTACACTCTGTTATCTTGTCGACTACAGACACAATTATAGAAGTTCTTCTATGTTCGTGACGTGTATTGACCTCCAGGCGTATCGTGATCTTCTGTTTAAAAAACGGAAGCCGACGGAATGTTGCAAAAAATGCCCTGTGTGATGAGGGAGATGTATGGCAGCTCCAAGTTGGTAGTACACGGCTACACAAGTACAACGCCTGCTTTTTCATTAAAACTGGCATACGGCAACGCTCAATCATTTCTACGTCGTTATTCAAAATAGTGGCCAATTGTTTGCTCATAACACCTTTCACTGAATCTATGATAGACCGTGATTGCAGCCGATCTTTATAAGCTGCCTGATGTGGACTATACTGCCCATATAATACAACTAACGGAATCAAAAATTTACCTATAAAGAACGTTCCACTCTCTTCCCTCTCAATGCAGACGGTTGAGTTTATTATATATATAGTGAAAAGCGAAGTCAAGCATTGATTTTCGGAAACAGACTACACCGTGGCCATTGACGTTAGTCTGGTCGAAAGTGTGCCATATTTCGCCTATCTCGGTGCAGCCATAACAGGCACATGGTCTTACTAATATTGACAATACAAATATGATACTTCTGTCTCAGCTACGTTTGGTCAGCTAACAAAATAACTGTGCCGCAAAGACTGCATCAGAAAGAACCAATTAAGAGTTTTTGACTTATGCATTGCGCCCAACTTCCGTGCGTTGCAGAAGCATGGGCCCCTGAATGCACATCATTTCGACCATTGGAAGTCTTTGAACGAAAGTGCCTCGGAATGATCATGAATTTTTCGTGATTGCAACCAGTCAGAAACGTTGCCGTGTACGAACTAGCGAGGAATTGGCCGACAGTAAAACAACGAAACATTCTTCAACATAGATAAGTTAAACTCCACTCAACATAACGCATAAGTCTGGTTATGCAGTGTTGTCCAGTGAACTTATGGCGGCTTCACTTCATGTGTATGGGATATATAGCAAAATATGAATAAAACAAATTGAGAATTGAGATAATAGTTAAAATTTATAGTAATGTATAGATTTAAATTTGCATTGCAGTTATTACATAGTTATGAAAAGGTCAATTAGTTATTGGATTCGAACCGCGTTTCTTACTAGAAAAACCACTAAACCTCTACCACTAAACCACAGGCCCCGATCAGCTCAGATTGTAGCTACGCTGTTGAGCGCTAGCATAATGAGTGCTACTGTTGCTTAGAATTTGGGCTATACTTTTATATGATACAGAGACATGGTCAAAATTTCAATGTTTAAATTTTATATCTTTAGAAGAATCATATGTTATCACGTTACAAAGTGAACACTGTGGCATTTTACGTCGAAAATTCTTTAATATGTGAACAGCTTGCTAAAGCTCTGTCTAGATTTATTAAAGTGAGCGACAAACGCGAGAACGCAATGACCCAACTGCGCTTACAGACCACAAGGAATTCTCGACCGCAACATTGGATGCTATAAAGTTTTTACGTAGAAAAGTGATGTAGTGATGATACTGACAATAGGTCGTGCAAACAGTAACGTGCGTACCAAGAAACGTTACAGTATACTACTCATGTGATATATACATACATGTCTGTGTTTGCATACAGAGACATGTATGTATATATCACAAAGCACACATATTGGTGTGCTTTGGTACGTAATCATTGTGGTGTGCGTTTGTATATACCACATTTTACAACTCAAATTCTGAATCCATGTCATATATATTAAAATTATAGAGTGCTGGAAACAATTACAATATTTTTGCGCAATTAGTTTCAATTGTCATGCGTAAATGAGAAAGTCGAATTTGGCGACCGGGTTGTTCAAGTGTATACACAGTGCTAAAAGCTTACCTCTTGAAATAAGGGATTATCGGCAATGTCAGGGCACATTGTCCCTGAACAAGGGCAATCAATTTGCGCGTTGCGTAAATGAGAAGGTCGAATTTGGCCACCGGGTTGTTCAAGTGTATGCACAGTGTTAAAAGCTTACCTCTTGAAATGGGGGACTATCGGCACTGTCAGGGGCATATTGTCCCCGAACAAGGGCAATCAATTTGCGCGTTGCGTAAATGAGAAAGTCGAATTTGGCCACCGGCTTGTTCAAGTGTATGCACAGTGTTAAAAGCTTACCTCTTGAAATACGGGATTATCGGCACTGTCCCTGAACAAAGGCGATCAATTTGCGCGTTGCGGAAATGAGAAAGTCGAATTTGGCCACCGGGTTGTTCAAGTGTATGCACGGCGTTAAAAGCTCACCTCTTGAAATACGCGACTATCGGCACTGTCACGGCGCATTGTCGCTGAACAACGGCAATCAATTTGCGCGTTGCGAAAATGAGAAAGTCGAATTTGGCCACCGGGTTGTTCAAGTGTATGCACGGCGTTAAAAGCTCACCTCTAGAAATACGCGACTATCGGCACTGTCACGGCGCATTGTCGCTGAACAACGGCAATCAATTTGCGCGTTGCGAAAATGAGAAAGTCGAATTTGGCCACCGGGTTGTTCAAGTGTATGCACAGCGTTAAAAGCTTACCTCTTGAAATACGGGACTATCGGCACTGCCAGGGGCACATTGTCCCTGAACAAGGGCAATCAATTTGCTCGTGGCGTAAATGAAAAAGTCGAACTTGGCGACCGGGTTGTTCAAGTGTATGCACAGTGTTAAAAGCTTACCTCTTGAAATACGGGATTATCGGCACTGTCCCTGAACAAGGACAATCAATTGGCGCGTTGCGTAAATGAGAAAGTCGAATTTGGCGACCGGGTTGTTCAAGTGTATGCACAGTGCTAAAAGCTTACCTCTTGAAATAAGGGATTATCGGCAATGTCAGGGCACATTGTCCCTGAACAAGGGCAATCAATTTGCGCGTTGCGTAAATGAGAAGGTCGAATTTGGCCACCGGGTTGTTCAAGTGTATGCACAGTGTTAAAAGCTTACCTCTTGAAATACGGGACTATCGGCACTGTCAGGGGCGCATTGTCCCCGAACAAGGGCAATCAATTTGCGTGTTGCGTAAATGAGAAAGTCGAATTTGGCCACCGGGTTGTTCAAGTGTATGCACAGTGTTAAAAGCTTACCTCTGAAGGATATCGGCACACCAACAACCCAAAAAAAAAAAGTGTATGCACAACGTTAAAACCTTAAATCTTGAAATACGGCACTATGGGCACTGCCCCTGAACAAGGGCAATCAATTGGCGCGTTGCGTAAATGAGAAAGTCGTATTTGGCGACCGGGTTGTTCACGTGTATGCACAGTGTTAAAAGCTTACCTCATGAAATACGGGACTATAGGCACTGTCAGGGGCGCATTGTCCCCGAACAAGGGCAATCAATTTGCGTGTTGCGTAAATGAGAAAGTCGAATTTGGCCACCGGGTTGTTCAAGTGTATGCACAGTGTTAAAAGCTTACCTCTTGAAATACGGGATTATCGGCACTGTCCCTGAACAAAGGCGATCAATTTGCGCGTTGCGGAAATGAGAAAGTCGAATTTGGCCACCGGGTTGTTCAAGTGTATGCACGGCGTTAAAAGCTCACCTCTTGAAATACGCGACTATCGGCACTGTCACGGCGCATTGTCGCTGAACAACGGCAATCAATTTGCGCGTTGCGAAAATGAGAAAGTCGAATTTGGCCACCGGGTTGTTCAAGTGTATGCACGGCGTTAAAAGCTCACCTCTAGAAATACGCGACTATCGGCACTGTCACGGCGCATTGTCGCTGAACAACGGCAATCAATTTGCGCGTTGCGAAAATGAAAAAGTCGAACTTGGCGACCGGGTTGTTCAAGTGTATGCACAGTGTTAAAAGCTTACCTCTTGAAATACGGGACTATCGGCAATGTCAGGGGTACATTGTCCCTGAACAAGGGCAATCAATTTGCGCGTTGCGTAAATGAGAAAGTCGAATTTGGCTGCCGGGCTGTTCAAGTGTATGCACAGTGTTAAAAGCTTACCTCTCGTACTGAAATAGGGGATTATCGGCACTGTTTCCCAGGTGGGCGATTGCTTCGTCCGGAACAAGGTATGACTTCAGTCGATATTACATCACTAGGGCACCGGGCAATCAATTTGCGCGTTGCGTAAATGAGAAAGTCGAATTTGGCGACCGGGTTGTTCTATCGAAGCACACCATCGAAACAAAACATCTCACCTAAACAGATGAATGACAGAAACACACACGCTTAGACACACCACCACAAAGACAAACAAAACACCAGCCCCAGCAAACACACAGCCCCCAACCCACAAAACACAACCCCCAACCCAACAAAAAACCCAAAAACAAACAAAACCAAAACCCCCAACACCCCCAACCAAACCCCAATATAAATTCCTCATGTACATATGTTGCGTATGCCAGTATTCATTGAGGGTGAGCAACCTTATTCGGGAAAAGCTGTGATTGCCGAAGCCTGAAATCCAGGAGAATGTGTGCAACAGCGACTATATCGGGTGGAAAACTGTGTGTAATCTATTTAGCGATTAAACAGAAAACGCTCGTTTCATTAACTGTAGCAGCGTTAAGGTACCTGAAGCCATTGTTTCACTGTGGGTCTTTAAAATCTTTGTTCCAATCCGTATACAGCGGAAAATACGTTGGGGACTGTCGATTTGCAGCGTTCCGAACCGCAATTAAAGCTTTGGGCGTCTGTCCTAGACTGTAATTGCCTTATAGACACATACTTAGCTGGACAATAATGATATTACTTGAAAACTAGCGAACTGAGCTTTTTGTTTTGACTAAGCTGTTGAGGAAATCGATGCATATCAAGGACATATTAAATTCCAGTTTTCAGTAAGCGTTGTAGTTCGACAATTACACCAACTGGAAGATTTAGTTTACCGAAACATCACCGGAAAAACTATCAGACATTTTCTTGTCCTGGAAAATATAGAATACTTTTTAAGAAAAAAACTACTGTACAAAATCACAGTTACACAGTGAATGCCTAAAAATTCAAGCCCAGATTTACTCAAATACTCCTGAAATTTTCCAATATTCGATTTTGGTTCAGGTTCAAAAGTAAAACCTGTTTTGTGAGCGCTTTTTAGGACGATTTTAATAAAGCAGCTGCAATCCTTAATAATACCAACACTACCGAAAACGATTACACACAGTGAAAAC
The DNA here is from genome assembly GCA_030248225.1 of Trileptium ribeirensis. NCBI lineage: Eukaryota > Metazoa > Nematoda > Enoplea > Enoplida > Thoracostomopsidae > Trileptium > Trileptium ribeirensis. The sequence continues at coordinate 23,347 of JASANE010028270.1, forward strand.
ACGAGCCAAAATTACCCGCACGTAACATTAATGCTCTATTTTGCACATAGGCCTCATGTAAGTCTGTGGAGAGATGAGCACACCAAACCATGAGCGATATCGTTAAAGACCAAATTGTCTATTTAAAGTTCCGAGGGGTTCAAACATCAGTAATTGTAGACTCCAGGGGGTCGGTGGGAAAAACGAGCAGATAAACATCTTACCAACTTCGCGGTCAGACAGCCACGGCGGCAAATCATTCTCCAGCGCAACGCGAAACATTTTCCCTAGATACGGCAGAACCTCCACCTCACTATACAGCTCGGCCTCGTTGCTACGATGCAACATATTGACTGCACAATTGCGCAATAGATCATCGCCTTCGCAACCGCGAACCAATGCGTCGTAAATGTACCTCCAAATAAGAACAATAAATTACAACATTGGCTGGTTTTGAAGCAACATTATAGACGCAATTTCGCTGGTTTAATGTAAGCCGTATAATAAACTGATCGTACGGCACACAAAATGCCGTTTTCAAATCTACATTATTTAACCAGGGAACCGCCAAGCCAAAATTTAGGATCCATTACGACACAGAGACAGAAACTGTGAGTATGACTCTAATAAGGGTCCAAAACGAGATAAACCAATCCCAATGTAAAGGATGTCGATTGTGTAACTTTGCTGTTTTTAGGCTTATAATAGGTGTTCACCCGTCGTTAGCTGACCTTTCCATGCGCTGAAATTTTCGCCAGGGAGCATTGACCAGGGCCCACCTGGTTCCGAACCGGGGGAATTTTGTCAAGAGAAAAACTGCTAAAAATCGTCTTCCAAAACGCTTTTAATGAATTTATAGCAAATTTTGAAAAAATTTGCGAAATTTTATGTTTTTAGCCCAGATGTTTGTCAAATTTTATGAATTCGCACCGATTGGAAACGAAAAAATTTGGAAGAGGCGATGCACCGGGGGAGAGCCCAAAATTTTGCCAGAATGCACTCGGTTTTTGGAAGGGGATACTTGAAAATGGCAGCCCCCCTCCCCCAATTTGGAGAGATCAGACACCACAAATCAGCGATCATAGGTTTCTGGCTGCATTGCTTTTAACGCGCAGCGTATTTGACATTGAAATCCATTTAATTCGCTTTTAACAAAATACTGTAGTTAGCAGAATAATTTTATAGTTCAATAATACTCCTTACAGCCAGAACTGGATCACTTAATGAATGCAGTCTGAGGAAGATAACGATGATACCAAGTGTGTGCGATAGTATGTATCTACCGTCGATTATACTATCAGCGTCTCTTGGTGATACGAAACGCAGTCACCCAAATGCCAATCGCCGCAACTTAACCCATATTCCAAAATCCCGGTTTAGCACTTAACCAATGTAATCCAAAAATATGCGGAGCTTGGACTAATCACAAAAACAAATAACGTGGATCCAATAAACGCTTGAAAGACCAATCAATTGAAGGTTCAATGAATGTAATGAAATTCCTCACAGAAATTTGGTCACATGAAGAGAGACACATATCATTATACAAACTTGATAACCACAAATATATCAAAAAGTGTGTTCGATTAAAAAGCCCAGGAATGACTCAAAGCTTCAGCTGAAGTAGCTCTAAACCGTTACTTGTCTGACACATCCCGCAACGCTTTGAACAGCACGATCAACGGGACATAGTAGTTATAACTGTTGAGTTGGAGGCAGACCTCAACGGTTCCCGACGTGAGATAGTGGAGCGTCGTTGATCGAGCGGTATGACATCCGCGAACCGAGCGAATGATAACGCCAAACTCGGAATAGAACATCCCGCGCGACCGCCACTGATCGCGCACAAGAGCCAGCGGATAGTTGCGCCGCTGGATTTGCAACATTCGTACGAGGCGTTCGTTACCGTTGACGATGAAATAGCTAGAATTACCAAGACTAGGCGTTGCTCGATATCGTCAACGGTAAAAACTGCATTTTAAAACAGACAAAAATCACTAGATGCTTCGCTTCAAGCATATAGCTACCTATCATATCCCTCGTAAGAGTTGGCTGAAATTTCGTTGATGAACATAAACCGCAGGCAAGACATACCAGTCATTATTTTCTGGACCACGAAAACGTCTTCTTAAAACTCTATCTATAAATTTGCTTTTCTCATTTATACAACGTTTTCACACATGAATGATCAGCTGCGTTAAGCACCGATTGTCGAAAGCTGTAGTTATAGCAACGTATTTTTGGACTCGACTAATGTTTAAACACGTCATTCTCCTTTTTCCTTTAGTTCCTAGAAAATTAGTACACCAAAGCAGCACCCCTCTGAAAGAAACTGCGGCAGCACTATTGGTTCAAGACGCGTCGCATACCTAGTTTTAACAGGCTAAAGTCAAATCCACGATATGGTAATACCGAGAGGAAACAAATGATAATCCAACGGACAAAAATTTTGAAAAATGGTATTTGATGGTAGCTAGGAAACAGGTAAACGAACTCACTGGCGAAGACGAGTGATATCACACGCCTCAAACATAAAAATAAGGGCGTGAAATCTTTCTCCAACACCTCATTAGAGCTACATCGCTATATACGCCTTCTCAGCATAAATACCGTGCTACCAGGGCTTCGTGTCTATTCAATCGGAGAAGCCACACCAGCCTTCCGCCGTGAATGAAGTGTCCAAAATTTTGGTATGACTGCAAAACGGGGCAAAACCTTACAAAGTGATGTTCGACAATTAGGTCACAATACGCTGTACAACAGAGATAGAAGTCATAAGTTGAAAAGAGATACAAAAAAAGACCTAAACTTAATACAAAAATACGCCTACGAATGAAATATAATTATTTACCCTCCAAATTCGGTTGGCTCTTCTTTGTGTTTTATAAGATTTGACGGCGATAATCCAGCGATGTTGCAAGCTCTCGACCGTACCATTATCGGAAACTGAAATTAAATTAATATATAAGTGTATATACCCTAGATATATGCAAATATTAATTTAGCAATAAAACTATGAACCCTCCTCAAGCTTTTCGGCAAATATTAACGTGGGCGTTATAGTAAAGCAAGTTATCGCTTAAAAATGACCATCGAGGACTGGCATTTAATCACAGATAACAGTTACCAAACAAAAAAGATTTAGTAAACTGCAGTTTTTCATTCAATACTGGATAAATTTATCCTGTGATAGATTATCCTGTTGCGTAGCTGTAATATACAATACTAAATCGCAATGTTTATTCGCAAAACCTATAACTCGTGAACCGATGGGTGGAATTTCCTAAGTTTTTTTACCATTCAATATATAGCAAATACAAGGAAAATCATCTGTCGATATCACTTTTGCAAGCAAGTGTTGAATGAAATTCTTATTTCGAGCCAAAACCAGATCGGATTAAAATGGTATCGCTTGTAAACTAGTTAAGCTCGCTTGCGAGCCAGAATTCGAGTGGTGAGAACAATCCCCCAAAGCAGAAGCGTGAAAAATATTTGCCACACAATATTTGTAACACTCGCAATGAGCTTGTCGTCCAGAAAACCCCATATCCAACACTAAAACCAACAATACACACACATTCAGGTGCTTTTCCCACGACTTCTCACCAAAAATTGCGAAAACGTCATTTTTTATGCCAAGTATGAACCAGAAGTGTAAAAAATATTTCCCCAATAATATTTTTCAAACTTGCAATGAGTTTATCTGCCCAGAAAGCCCCATATAAGACACTAAAAGCAACAATAAACACAGATTCAGGTGCTTTTCCCACGACTTCTCACCAAAAATTTCGAAAACGTCATTTTTTTATGCCAAGTATGAACCAGAAGTGTAAAAAATATTTGCCCAACAATATTTTTAACACTTGCAATGAGTTTATCTGCCCAGAAAACCCCATATAAGACACTAAAAGCAACAAAAACACACATTTAGGTGCATTTCCCACGACTTTTCACCAAATATGAAATTTGGCGCCAACTATAAGCTTATAGACTCCAGATTGGGAAGTAGTTGAAAAACTTGTTATATATCATTGGAAAGCCCTGGTAAAGCTACATGGAATAGGCCTATTAGTTTGCGGATACATCGTTTACTTATTGAGAAAAGTCGCAAAAACTGGAGGGGTGCCCGAAAAATGGGCCAAAATGACGTCATTTTGCCCCATAACTTTTCCCACGGGAAAAAATTCAAAAATCGGGCTCCGTCACTACACCTAAATCGACCATTGCGGTTCGAATGAGCTATCAAAATCGGCCCAACAGTTATCGAGATCCAGGTGCGACAGATACACACACAGACAGGACCTCCTCAACCCCCGCTCCAGAGCCAAAATTGAAAATTCTCGTTCCACTCGAATTCAACTAGTAAGCCGTACACATAAGGTGTTGAAATTTTTCCGAACTAATTGGCATAAACTTAATAAGCCCGACATGAGACCGTAACGTTTTCAAAACCCCATATCGGGGACCATCATCTTATCGGTTGAGTTGTTGTTATTTAAAACTTGGGATTGGTTTGGTACAACTTGGTCAGAACATGCATAACACATACACCAATACATAGAAAGCTTGCAAAACAGTGAACAACCTCTGCGCCAAGGAAAAGCCTGTAGTTTTGGGAAATTTAATATAATTTTGCAGTTATCAACTATTACTTGGAACTGGTTGCGTCAGCTAAAATAAATATTTACGCTCCATGTGTTCTGTGTTGGAATACGCATGCAATTGTTGACTTAGTAATAATTCTGCCCTTTAAATAGAATTAGTCAGCCAAACGCTGTTATTTCAAATCTAAAGTTACTTCTATTTTGAGTTTTAAGTTTTCATTGAGTCAATCTTGATGCCAGAAAACTTAGTGCAGCTACTTCATGTTTCTAGGCCAATTATTGCTACCGAAAAAAGACAGATATAAATTATTGTTCAACAATTTTCGTGTTTGTCGCCAATTCCATACAGCAAGCCACGGAATTTTCCAATCTTACTTAGACGAATATCGCAAACATTTAAAAATTAAGTGACATTGCTAACCCAACGGTCTAGTTTAAAACAAGTTTATCATAAGCGAGGGTGAAACAGAGCGAGCGTGGTTTCATTTTTAAGTTATTTTGTTTATCACCTGTAACACGCTGTGTTTGATGTATATACCTCCCTAAAACATGTTGAAACTCTGAATCCATTAAAAAGTCTAAAACCACGTCGACCCTAAACCCACCTAAAACAACTGACAGCGTATTTGTGGTGGTCTCTATATAACCAAACCATCGTATTCAGCCAACTGGAAAACCCATATAAAGACAATTTTTGATGACTCTACGCAATACGTAAGGAAACAAAGAAACAATGCTAGTTTGCAAATCGGATTAACTGACGCTACACCCATTAAAAGGCTTGAAATATATAGCACGCTGGACTCAAGATAACCCTGTCGATGTGTTCAGCCTTCAGAAATACCTATATATAGACAGACCATTCTTGATGCTCTACAAGCAATACAGATTAGATAAATGAATATGCACTATATTTTGGAAATCGGGTTCGTCGAAAGTAAAACTCTTGAAACTCCATGGAAAGGTGTAATATAGTCAAGTTGGAGTCTAGATAGCAAAACTAATGTATCCAGCATGCTTGATAACCTAATAGGCACTCACTGCAAGGTAAGAACAAGCAATAACAAGTCAAAATATTAAAAATCACTATTTCTGGCAAAGGCTCGATAAACTATATTTGGGCCAACAGCGGCCCAGGGGGTGGTGTCATAAAAAAAGTCTTAGTCAACAAAGTTGTAGATCTCCATGAGCTGATTGTCATCTGTCGATACGAAGCCTGCATCGCGAGATAAGAGTTACGAAAGATTTGGACCGGCAAGATTTGGTAAAGAATCCTTGAAAACCTGTTTACTGTCATTTAGACCCAGTAGATTAGGTTGGAGCTGTTCGTATTTATCTGAAGGGCACATCGTCGTCACTTTTTGCTATCGAACAAAAAAGAATTGACGAAATCTGTCCTTCCGAAAATGAGTTATGAATGACAGCGGCAGACAAAAATAATACATTTTCACTATTTTCATCCTAGCGCCCTCAGTGGAAGCTCCGCTCGCTTCGCTAGCTCCGTTTCAATACGAATCAGTTAGTGAAAATGTTTGGGCGAGCACCTGCTTTATGAAGATAAGCTAAAATACATAGCTGCGCAAGGAATTCAATAAAGAAATGCGTCAAAATACATTTAAGATCTAGGATTATTTATTTGACCTCGTCACGGTTCATTCTAAATCCTTGGCGCACGCGCACACCTATACCGGCTGGGTCAGACAAAAACCTATTATTTTCCGAACACACTACGTATATACCTTTGTTTTAAATCGGTGAATGCCTTGAAAAATTCGATACTAGAATCCAAGTTAATGATTTTGACTAACCTATGTAATTTCATAGAACACCAAAGTTCCGATCACATTATATGACAGTAATAACAACGAATTTAAAACCAACAAATGATACATCAAATATTAGCTGTAGTCACAACAAAACGCTTCCCAGAAAATACACAAGACATTTTACTATTATAGCTGCGCAAAATGTCACACAACCGGACAGTTCCTCACGTCTATAATGTCTCAACATTGACAAAAACTTACATTAGCAACAACGCGCTCAGTACTTTGAATTGCTGCGTATTTGTTGAGTTATACGTTCATTCGGCATCTTTTAGTTTGTCTGGTGTATTGTTATTCGTACGTTTCGAGAAACTTCGTTTTTGCTATTGGTTTTGAAATTTGTTGAAAACTATTGACACCTTGTTCTTGATACATTAGGTACTTTACTGGAGTGCTTCTATCCTCCCACGATACTTGAAGACGCTCAAATGCTGAACAGTATTCAACTTTTGACTCATTTGTTGGCCAATCTGAGTAATGGGGGCATTGTGCTTTGAGTCAGTAGGATTAAAATATTGCCGCCATGGATCAATTCGTATAAGCTATACCGCACATAACTCTTCTGTTTTGCATGACTGGTCACTTTGCTTCTGTTGGCTCTCGCTGTGCACCAACGGCTAGGTCTGGTACTTTCCCTGTAGCAATTATGTTTACTCATTCACATATGAACTGTTTCAGAGGGCGGATCCGGTTTGGCGCCGTCGGAATTAATGTATCCCCGAGAATGCCGCGAGCGCAGAATTTCATACACCGGCAATCTGAAAGTTGGCCTTTGCCTATATTTGAACGGGAATTTGGTGTTAAATACTGAGCGCGTTGTTGCTAATGTAAGTTTTTGTCAATGTTGAGACATTATAGACGTGAGGAACTGTCCGGTTGTGTGACATTTTGCGCAGCTATAATAGTAAAATG
>JASANE010028271.1:0-45381 GCA_030248225.1 Trileptium ribeirensis
ATAGCTGTTCACCAAATTCATTGAATTTGGCTAAGAACTGTTAAAATTTCCCAGAGAGATGGTCTATCTTAGACCGAGTCAAAGTCATTTCTTCACCGAGTTTCTGCTCAAGACTGTCAGGTTTGGTTTTGAGATCGGCTAGTTCATTTTGCCATTGAAGAAACGATTGCGATGAAGTTGGATCAGATAGTTCAGACATTTTTTCTGACACTGACATTCGTTCAGATATCTCATCCCCATCGACAAGCTCTATGTTTGGGGGAGTCAGATCACTCACAGATATCTTATCATCTGCCCTCGAAGTCGATGGCATTTTCCTGTCACTTTCTGTCGAACGAGCAGAAAAGATAAAAAGATCTACAACATAGGATTGCTGTCTGTAGTTAACAAAGAACGTGAAGAGTTATTGCCGGAAAGATGGTAGTTTGTTCGAGATGCCTTAAGAACATTGACCAGTACGAGCCATTAAAGTTTGTTGTCTGCCCATAAGTTAGAAGTATGTTTTTGAACTGCTGACGGGTCAACGTGGCGATGAATTTTAGTAGTCGGCGATAGATCTGGCGTTGTTCTGGTTAATTAACGTCGATCAAAACGAACAGAAAGTGCAAGATTTCGTGAGCGAATGCAGCCGAACAGTTATACTGTTGCAAGTCGTGATCAGATGTTAGTAAGCCAAGTCGTGATGCAAGTTGTGTGAAGAAATGCTGTTGAATCAAAATGATGTTAGACATATTGAACATGGATCTCACGCTACAGTCACAATCACCATAGCGTAGTCCTCAAACCTAATGCACGCTTCTCCATGATCATAGCGAGACCTTATAGACTATGGAAGACGTTCAGGTCGCATGCGAAAGCTGTACGGTTTTGGCTTAGTAGTCATGATGTTAGATTTCCCGAAGTTTTGATGATTCAACGGTAAGAAAGACTGTAGAGTAGACGAAGAAGACCTAGATGGAAATGTCCCCCAAGATAATAATTTTAAATAATAGGTTAAATTAGTAAATAAGTAAAATAGTAAATTAGAATAAATAAATATTTGCACTCTTAATTTCATCTAAAATGAGATCAAGATGTAATATGTAAAGACCGAAAAGTTAATATAATATTCACACCCTAAGATTATGTTTATAAAGTTTTTTAGTTTCGGTTGCGACGAGGTCTGAAGTGATATCGACTTCCTATATTAGTTTCCAAAGTTGGGCCTTCTATGCGAGTTGGAACATTTTCAGAAACCGGGATATGTACGCGTGCAACATCGTTAGTATCAGAACTACCTGATGATGCAAACTTTGAGAGTGGGACATAAGGGCCATAAAAGCGCTTTAATTGAGTGACGTTCACCCGAAAGCTGGGTTTACCAGGGTAGTCGCATGCTAGAATGAGAGCGTTAGTTGGATTAACACTTAATATCCTGTAAGGGCCACTCTATGGGTGCGTAGTATTTACCTTACGTGTATTTAGTAACTTGCAAATTTGCTTAACTATATCACTCAGAAAGATGGTTCCTCTGTCGCTTAGCAGTTGTTTAGGGGCCCCGTGGACACACATGAATTTTTCCACAATTAGTTTAGAAACGGTCTCAGCAGTTATATCCATAGTAGGGTATGCTTCGACCCATTTAGTAAGATATTCACTAATGACGACAATAGATTTTTTGCCGTGCTTGGACTGTGGAAGCGGTCCGAAACAATCGATTGCAATTCTATCAAAAGGTTTGGTTACCTCAATCGGCTGTAGTGGTACTTTTCTTGCTGTAGCCTTTCCTTTCTTAGTTTGACACGAAAGACAACGTTTAACATAGTCTGAAACATTACTGTTCATCTTAGGCCAGTAGTAGTGTGTCATAATTTTGCTCAAAGTTTTACGAACACGTAAGTGACCACCAAAGATATCGTCATGATGGACTTGCAGTATTTCTGGCCGTAGTGCTACGGGTACCACTAATAGAAGTTTGTCCTTGTAACGCTTATAGAGTACACCATTTTGTAGTTGGTAGTTCCTAGATAGTTTGTCGGAACTATTTCCAGTTAAACACTTAATTAATAACGCGATATCCCTGTCTTGAGTTTGTAATTGTTTAGTTTGCCTAAATCTAAATTTTGTGTAGCGCCGATAAAATAATCAAGTGACATATTTTGCTCTTGCGAATTGCTGATGCTAATTGCAGAACATAGTGGTGCGCGAGATAGTGCATCAGCGACACAGTTCTGCTTACCAGCTACATAGTCTATAGTTAAGTCATACTCTAATAACTTTAGTGCCCAACGTGTTAGCCTAGGAGAAGTGTGTTGATGCTCTAGTAACCATTTCAGTGGTCTATGATCAGTTATTACAGTGAATGGCTTTAAATATAAATAAGGCCTAAAAGATTGAACAGCCCACATAATAGCTAGCGCTTCCTTCTCTATAACCGGATAATTAAGTTCTGCTTTCTGTAGTGAGCGACTAGCGTAAGCAATAGGTTTTAAGTTGTTGTCGTAACGTTGACTTAATACAGCACCTATGCCTGTTCCACTAGCATCAGTGTGAAGAAAAAACCCTTTAGTAAAGTCAGGAAATATAAGTACTGGCGCCTTAACTAAACATGATTTTAGCTGTTCAAAGGCGTCGGTGCAAAAGGTTGACCACACAAATTTTACATCCTTACGCAAAAGCTTATGTAATGGTTCTGCCATGGTAGCATAGCGTGGTACGAAGCGTCTATAGTAGCTAGTCATACCAAGGAAACGTTTGAGTTCAGTAATAGTAGTAGGTGTAGAGTAATCCTGTACTGATTTTATTTTCTTAGGGTCCACTTGGAGCCCATTTTTACCTACTATGTGGCCTAAAAATGAAACTTCTTGCTTTACAAAGTCGCATTTTGTGATTTTTAGTTTTAAGTTATGCTTTCTCAAGCGTGCAAACACCTCTCGTAGATGATTTAAATGTTCTGCGAATGTCTCTGAGAAGATAAGTATATCGTCGATATAGCAGACACAGAATTTCCTACTTATTCCACGTAATACTTTTCCATAAGTCGTTGGTATGTTGCTGGAGCGTTGCATAGTCCAAAAGGCATAACTTTCCATTCATAGAGCCCTGAGTAAGTGATAAAGGCTGTTTTTTCCCGATCTGTCTCATTCATCGCCACCTGCCAATACCCGCTCATTAGATCTAGTGATGTATAGTAATTGGCCTTTCCTAAAACATCAAATAAGTCGTTACAGTTAGGTAGTGGATAAATATCTTTTTTAGTAATTTTGTTAAGTGCTCGAAAGTCGATGCAGAATCTGGTAGCCCCATCTTTCTTAGGAACCAAAACTACTGGATTTGACCAAGGGGAACATGATGGAACAATAACCCCTGATTTTTCCATTTTTGCTATGTGTTCGTCTATGATTTGTTTTTCTGTTTTTAAAACACGATATGGCCTACATTTAACCGGTCCATCGTCTTGAGTGCTGATAGCATGTTTAACAATGTCAGATTTCCCTAAGTCATGGTTAGCCTGTGCAAAAACATCTCGGAAGTCAGTAAGTAGCAAAGATAATTGCTGTTGTTGTTCTTAACCCAGTTGTCTACAAGTTAGTATTTTGTCATTTAATTGAGTTTCAAAGTCTGGTGTTTGGGTTGTCGCGCATTCTTTGCTTTGCCGATTACCCTCAATAGTAGCGATAATGTCATGTGTAGTCGTTAATGGTCCGCTTGATGCAAATTCATAGGCGTCTGCTAAGTGTGTATTTTTATAAAGAATTGTTTTACATGGTCTGGTATTGGTTATTAAGAAATCAACATAGCCGTTATTTGCATTAGTTAGTATTGAACACGTCTCTACTGACCGTTTGGCTAAGTTTTTATAGTGTGGTTGTAAGATTACAGTTTTACTTTGTATTAAACTTATGCGGCATTGTGGTAAATAAACATCAGCTTGTGGTGGAAGTACTACTGTTTCAGTAGTTGTGACAGAGTATGGATATTTTGTTTTACCGATATTTACTTTGGTACCTGGTAACTGTAGTTCATAGTTCTGAAAATCTACTGTGATTTTTCCAAGACGTCGCTGAAAGTCGACGCCAAGTATGCAATCATACCGAAAACAGTCGTCATCCGCAATTGTAAAACGTGTACAAAAGTTTTAGTACCTATTTTGATGTGTATTAACATAGTACCATGAAATCGTAGTTCTTCCCCCGTTAGCGATTTTGCCGGCACGGCTGGGAGTGAAGTTTTTGGACGTTTTAACTTAGTAAAAGTGCTATGAGATACAATAGTATGACTGGAACCTGTGTCCCACAAGGCCCGTGTCTTCGTATCAAATAAGGAGACAGAGATAACAAAGGTACCAGCATCCAAACTCGCTATCGGCTTAGGCGGCCAAGTATCCATTTCAATAATTTCATCTTCATTTATATTTGTGATGCTTTGTTGTACTTGCTCAAAATTATGTGTCTCAGTGTTTTCAAGTTTAGTTAATTTAGATGAGGTTGGATTTATGTAAGTGTCTTTCGATCGATATGGATATCTTAACTAATTTCGTAATGTAGGTGTAAATCGAGTACATAGTTCGTATTTGTAGGCGAAATAAAGTAGCGAAAGCATAAGGCCTATGCAAGCTAAAATGACAACGATATTAATGAAAACTTGTACTGGTCCAGTTAATAACCCATTAATCAAATCTGTTACACTCGTGGCTACGCCGCCTATTACATGACCTACTGCGGCTCCGTACCCTTCAATAATGTGACCTAATCCATCACCTGTGCCTCGTAGTACATTGTATTCTACATCCGGATCGCACGATAGTGCAGCAGTGTAGTTAATTAAACGGTCTAGTGTAGGAATAGCAAGGCGGGATCGCGTGTCACCAGTGCCTGCTTGATACAGTAGTTTAGTGTATGCAGGCTTCCAAGTTGTGATAAGTTCTGGGGCTGTAAAAGAAAAATGCTGCCACTTGTAAGTCCAGATTAGGTCTACTACTGTTTCTGTTACATGAGTTTTATGGCTATAGTTTCTGCCAATAACCCAGGTTTTAGCTACTTTATGTATACTTGATATTACGTCTGAACATGGTATTGTTTCAGAAATCTGTACTAAGTCCAGAGTACCTGGAAGTAAAAACCAAATTTTATCTTTATACTCAACTGGAATATGTTCATAGCAAGTGTGATTTAATTTGTGATCCCAGTGTACTTTAGTTATGTTGACAGCTATGCATTCATAAATAAGTATAGCCTCGCCGAAAATTTCCGCGAAGATGTTATCTCGCTGCAAAAATGTTCTCAGTGCTATAGTTGGCTCAATTTTTAGTAGTTGTTGAACGATATGAAGTAGTCGTTGTCGGTTGGCGCAAAGTTCACGCCATACTGCTGAGAAGTGTTTGATTTCTTGCTCGAGAAGTTTGTTCTCTAAGTAGTTAAGTTTAAAGTTTATAGGATCTATATTGCTATTTGATAGCTATTTCTGCTAGATGTTTGGACTTATACTGGTAGCTACAAAATGATTTATTAAGCACAGTTTCAAACACATAAGTAGCTTCATTAGTTACGCAATACGGTTGTTTAACGTCTCAGGCGGAAATATCCCCTAGATGAGTGGTTAGTAGTTTCCCATCGAACGTGGCCATAATCCCATACTGTAATATTAGATTATTTGAGGTTTTACAATAATCATAGCAACACCATCTGTAGTTTACATTGAGGACCTCTCGTGTTGACCACATAGTTTTATCGGTTTGAAATAATGTGCTATTTTGATACCTACGATCTTTATTTGCTTGGCAACAGCCCTGATAGTTTATAGAACTGAGTGTTTTCTCATTTAGTATTATACCCTTTGAAACAAAAAATCCCATGTTTGTACAGATTTTATGTGTGACCAGCGTACATTTGTACACTGGAAATAACACCAGTTCAGTTCTTGGTACAAAAAGTTCTATTTCGTGTTTTGCAACTCTCTGTGAAATTGGAGGAACGCAGTACACAGATTTGGGTAACGTTATCGCATGACCCCTAGCCGTGTCATCGCAAATTTGGTAGTTCTTAGGTTGAGTGATACTTAGACTCACTATAGGTAAACTGTTGAAATATTAGTAAATAAAACCATAAGTATACCATAGTAATCATAGTGCATAATTTAAGTGCGTGAAAAGTCATAGAGATGCATAACTCAAGCGTAGGCAGCGGTGTGATTAGGTTTACAAAGTATGCGCGGATAATCTAGCATACTAAGTTCGCGGTGGTCTCGCCTAGCCGTATCCCGATAGTCTCGCGTGTTTGTGTTACCATAGTCTTGCCTACCGCGGTCTCCATAGCTTCTGAATTCACTATAACCCCATAGTTACGATCGGGTTTATTAGGACAGGTGTAACTGTGATGGTTCCTGCGACAGAAGTCACACTGCACGTTCCCAGTTGCGGGAGACCTATTCCTAAAATTCATGCGGCTGTAATCTGTAAATCGGGATGGTCGCCTATAATTACCACCACCACGGTTTTGAGTACGACAGAAGCCGTCTAGCCGTCGATGGAGTCGTTCGATTTCTAAGCCATAGTTAGGAGTTTCAGTATTAGTTCGATTGGTTTGGGAGTTGACGGCCCCAACTAAATCAGTTTGAGAGTCAAACCTAACTTGCTTAGTTTTGTTATCATTAAGATGTGTTAATAAAGTTGCCTGGTTATCAGCCCGTTTAAGTAAGGCCCGTTTTATGCCATCCAGCTCTAGTGTAGGCTCAGAGCCTCTAGTGCATTCAAAAGTTTCAGAATTGGTTAGTAACCTAGTTTGAGCTTCATCTTTTTCAGCTAACTTAACTACTTGTTCAAGAGACTTATGCTCCTTGGATAGTAGGAGCTTTTTAAGTCGTGGTAGTTCTACACCCTCAATAAAGAACCCGCATGCAAAGGAATCTCTAGTATTTGTGTCTAACTCAGGCCATGCTACGTTTGCTAAGACGTTAATAGCTTGCCCGAAGTCTGTGGCTGTTTCGCTTGGTAGCTGCTTCCTGCGCATAAGTTCATTACGCTTAAATTTCTCACCCTCAGGTGCCTGTAGTGCACGACATAGTTCCCTTATGAGCGACACATAGCTTCGTTTAGTTGGTTCAGGTAAACACCTATAGTACTCTAGTGTAGTGCCACGCAGGTATGCGGGTAATACTTTAAGTTTGCGAGCCTCGTTCCAGTTATTAGTATTAGCGATCAATTCAAAAAGGTCATACCACTGCTTCAAATCTTCCCCTAGTTTACCATAGTACAACGATAAGTCTGCCTCATAAGAAGGTGTCGAAGTGATATTGTCTATGGCTATGACTTGTTCTTGCAGTGTGGCAACAATCTCATTAGTTGCTGTTTGACTTCTGAGTAGTGCAGATATGTCTTCATTTTGTTTTTCAAGAGCTCTTAACATGCTGTCAGTTCTATCTTTAGGTGTAGTACCTGAAACACCTGGATGAGCCACTAGAATGTGTTTTAGTATTCCACGCTTAATTATCAGTATTTTATCGCTTGCGGTTATTGACCTTACTGCTCTGTATGTCTGGGTCTTGATGCTTAGTGCTAGCTTTGAATGCTTGGCGCCGGAGCGCTGTGAAATGGACAAGATCTGTCCGAAGGCAAGTTAACAAGGAGCGTGTTCCGCTCGACGGATATGGGACGAGTACCGCCCAAAGGAATATGGAAGGGGCGAGGTCCGCCCGACGGCAAAATAAACAAAATGAGCGAGTTCCGCTCGAAGGCTTGTTGGTGTGAACGAGTACCGTTCGATGGCTCCCGTAGGCGTCGGGAGAGCTTCGGGCACAAGCAAGAAAGCGTGACCAAGTAGAGTGAGCTAAAGTGTCACTGAGTGATGCCCAAAGTCTATAGTAACTGTAGTAGCTACGAAGTATGTCTCAATTTGAGCTTAGCAGTTTAAGTGCGGAGCTTACAAAGTGCTGAGTATATGTGGGTGGGTATCCGAAGTCTTATTGTAGGTACTACGTGCGCAGCTAGTTAGACGATGCACGCACTTCGCTGTGAAAGATTTCACGCAGTTCTCTGTGAGAAAGTATCACAGTTTCCTGTGAAGTTTTAATATATAGGTTCCAGTAGTTCGAATTAATGTTTGGTATCCCTCTTTTTGCAAAGTTCCTATAGCTCTGAATTAATGCTTGGTACTATCTTTTCTTCCCCAGTACGACCTCCAAAAATGTAACAATTACCTTGAGGCTGCTTTACTACACACATCTGTCAAAGTCGAAAACGATATTAGTGCGCAAGTTGAAGTACAGTATATATAGAGCCATAAAATATAAACAAACTAAAGTTGGTTCAAAAATATAAGTTACATTTCGCTATGTCGTCATAGTTATCCAGTCGTCTGTTTCTTTACACTTCCTAATCATATCGTTTTTTAAATAATTTTTCACCAGCAAGCTGCAATTCAATCGAGGAATCGATGAGACCAAAGTCACCTTCATTAACAATGCGTATTCATCAGTTCTGTCAATCATGAATCATATTTTAAAATAATAAATCAGCACAGTATATAGTAAACTTTCCTATTAGTGACAATTTAAAAGCATTGCGGAATAAGCGTGTGGTGCTATGTACCTTATAATGACAGTCACTGGCGCAATAGTGACACATGGTCTCAATTGTGACACAATTTTATGTTCTTCGTACATTACTGAATTGTCAGAACTTCGCGACGTTATTACCATGTTTAGGTCCAAAATAAACTATATATATATATAGTTTATATATAGTATATCATGTATATATATATATATATATATATATATATATATAGTATATCATGAAGCAAATGCTACAGAACCAAAATAAATGCAGTTAAAACAAACCGTAGAAAATAAAACTTCTGTATGCTGATCATTCCCAAACAAACCTTAAGAGGCGTATGTAGAATGTTGGCTATGCCGTTATCGATATACTAAGCTAAGCTTTGACACTTATAAACTCGTGCACTAAGCTGATATTTTTACTAAACATATAACGTAACGCCTCTCAGGGTTATCTGGGCTCCACAGTATACATAAGTGTCGTGTCAAACTGGTTAGTTGTACATTATCTATATTATTCCTCAAAAATACGAACGTTTTAAGCTAAATATGTTTCAACAAGCATAATAAATGCAGCTAAAATACATGGTACAGTACGTCGACGCCGAAATATTGACTAACCGTACCGAATCACTTTTATCCTTGCAAAATAAGAGCTACTGAAGTGAAAAATATATGTATTGGTGAGTAATCTAAGTGAAGTTCGAGCAATTAAAAAACGCAAATGTTAGAAATATGATTTCAATCACACGACCGTTTATATATGTTAAAATTTCGTATATATATGGTCAATTGTCCCGGGAATCTGATAGAATGCTCAGAATTGTGGGAACGCATCCGCGGCAGAAAAAAACGCCTTGGGTACTCTTTCCACCGCATGTTTCGTGCTCCCAGCACTGGCACTCCATACATTGCAGCCATTCAACACCGGATTTGTCTGCCATATATTCAACGTTGCATTGTGTACAAATCTATCGTCGCTTTTTACAAGGGGACTTCAATCCGTTGCTTTTCGCTGCGCACTTCTGCCGTTCACTTGGCTTTTTAGGACTAGGAGTTTTCGGATTCAAGTGTGGGTTGAAATTCTTCATCCTGGACAGTATTTTCTGCGCACGGTCGGAGCCTGATGATAGCGGTGTTACAAGGCTTCGGAAGGAAGTTTCTGCAGGACCACTGATTGCATGCGCAGCTCCATGACGGAATGGTACTGTTACACACAGTGATCTGGAAGCGTTGTCTGTAGCAACACTGTTAGGCACGCCTACACGCAGCATTGGGGTCAGTTGTGTAAAATTTCCAGGCTCCGACTCATATAGATTACCGTCAACAGCGGACGGAACCAAGATATTTGGAGACATGGCACAGGGTATGTTTACTCCATCAGAGGTAACCAATACCTCTTGGCCAGCTGTTGGAGCAGCTAAAACTTCGTCGCTGAGCTGAATCGAAGCTTGGCTGGCATCAGTTATAACGTTATTTTCATGTGGTGAATTCTGCAGTGCAAGTGAACAAGTTGGCACTTCCGCTCTACAGCTATCAGCGGTCGCATCAACCGTGCCACCTTCCTCACCAAGTGAGGCTGCAGCCGTATTGAATGCTGATTTGTCGATCATACATCTATTTATTGGACATATTCCTGTCTTGGTAAAACCATTCGAGGCATGCTCTTTTGTGGCCGCACTGCGGTACGCAGGCGTAAATATGCTATCAAAATCTTCCGTTGCAATATCGTGTATGAATTGCCGGCATCGTCGCCCATAAGAACTCTTGAAAGAAAAGAACGCCACTTTATCGAGAGGCTGTAGATGGGCAGAGGTGTGGGAAGGCAAACAAACCAGCTCGACCATATTTTGCTTTGCAATGAGTCTCAGCTCAGGGCTCGAATGGCTGGCGTGTCCGTCCAAGAGCAGCACTGTGCGTTGTGTGCTAGATCGCGGCGGCAGATGTTGTAGAAAATGTTCTTGACCAAATAGTTCTTTGTCAATCCAACCGTAGTGCGATGTCACCAATAATGTGTTTGGAGGAAACGAATTCACAAATTCAGGGGATCGTGATAACCTGGAACCTTTAAATATGATCATTGGTGGTATGTAATATCTCGCTGCGTTGCAGAACCATACAATTGTAGTCGTTGACCCGCGTTCTGCAGATACAACGGTCTGAACAAGCTTCGTTCCTTTATGAGCGACCACTTTTCCAGGTTCGGTGACTATCTGAACGTCAGTTCCATCGACATTAAAACAAGTTTCGGATTGTCTTTTACTCCAAACTCCATAAATAGTTGATCGAGGACATCGAAAAATTTGTCTACCCTGTTTTTTCTATTCCTATTGCACGATTGACAGAGCAGTTTGTGGGCTTTCTCAAACATAATTCAGGGTTAAAGCGGCGAAAACGGCGCCACCACTTCCACCCAGCCACCTTTTCATGGTTGTTGAATGGGTGCTCGCAAGGGCGTAGCCAGGGGGGGTTGCGGGGGTCGCGACCCCCCCTTTTGGCTCAACCCCAAACAAAATTTTTTTAAACGATTCCTGTTGAAAATCATGTCGGAAATTGTCCTAAAATTATCCTCTCTCGCACTAGAAAACAATTACTTTCAACCGTATTTTTGACCAGACTTCACATTTTTGTATAAAAATTCGCTATTTTGGCAACAGTTACATTTTTTAGTGGTTTATGGCGTACTTAATATACCAATTCTGGACCCCGCTTTCACATTTCTGAGCGCGACCTCCCCCGTTTAGGTACCCACTGTGTGCCGCGACCCCCCCCCCCTTTCAAAATTCCTGGCTACGCCCTTGGGTGCTCGATATGGTTTTTCTCGCAATATTGATACGTCACGCCTCTCATATGGTCAACTGTCATTGGAAATCAACTGTCATTTTCGATATACTAAGCCTCACCCTCGAATTACCCCTCACCAAGCTGTTCTTTTTAACTGATCATATAACGTAACGCCAGTCAAGGTTACTAGGGCCCAAATACCAGAGCGCCTATCCCAGTACCGTTGGAAGACACCACGTCGAGAACGGAACGGTCTACAGAAAACAGCACCACCATCACCAAATTTGCTGGGATACAAAAATAAACAAAAGGCTTGAACTAAGGATTGCAAACTGGTTCTTTTTAAGACACAGAAATGCTGTAGAACAGAGCGAGTTGCCTAAACAGTAGACCATAAGCGTGCTTTTTATGATATAAATGGGAGAAATAGCTTTTATTTCTCCGTTCTACTACGAAATAAATTCGTTTATGCCGACTGGTCATACGAAAACAAAAATGGAATATATATATGCTTTATTAATGCGCACAGAATCCAAGCCGTAAAAGAAAACAACATTCGAAATAGAACATCAATAACAAATACAAAAGAAAACAACAGTCCAAATAGAATATCAATAATAAATACTTCAAATTCTGTTCAACGAACACCAACCATGGAAACATCGCACCTAAAAAATAATCAAGATAACAAAGATTTAGACAAAGCCATGCGAGAGTGCAGCGGCTCTTCTACATACATGTCCCGCGCAGATGCGGATGCCCACCGACCCTGTAAATTTAATAAACGATCCGAAATACCCTTAGCAGCCGCCGCAGTTGCGGCCCCGGCCCGTAAACTGTGTGTGGCAAAATGTGATGGATTGAGCCCAATATCCATAGCCGCCTGCTTAACAAGTTTATTAACACAATCATAAGATAAAGCATTACCCGTAGGAACCAGCAGTGCGCTCTGTTTTGAGTAACGAAAAGTCGAAAAAAGATATTGATCATGTATACTATCAAAATATGGTTTGATCAGAGAAAAATACTTGTGATACAAAGCCAAAGGACACATTGCATCACCAGTAGCTGCGATAATAACATACTGGCCATTACGTAACCGATCAGTTTTGCTACAACGTATGTACAACCGTAAATGATCAGAAAATACTTGAATATCACTAAATTTCAATTGCCGAGCTTCACTGGAACGTAAAAAACCTAAAAAACTGAAAAGCAGATAGAGAGCATTTCTATAATCCTTAAGGGAAGCGGAGGGTTGAATTAATCTCGAAACAATGAATTTTAATTGCGAAATAGAGAAAGGAGACTTCTTTAAAACAGGACGGGCAACCATTTTCTTAATCCCCACAATAAGACGACAAAATACAATATCGTGAGAAAGTTTAACATTTGTTCCAAGAAAATCATTAATCCAAGTTAATGAAGCAACAATAATACCAACCGTATTGACGGACGAAATAGAGCAAACTTTAGAACATACGAACAGCCCAGCATAAAAAGGTTCGATAGGAAACGGAAAAGCGTCCCGAACAACCAATTTGCGCCAGAGTTGAAATTGCAAGCCATACATCAAATACGCCTTCAAGGACCGAATGGCAATAGAATGAATCATGCCGTCAATAAACGTACGAAAATCAGGCAAGCAGTATTCATGTGCAACCTGGGAAAACCAAGAAGCATGCAAAATCAAGCCTAAAAACAAAAAAGGAAACAGTGATATACCGCAGAGGGAGGGAAGGGGGGGAAAACAGAATCACTAACACGAATTAACACAAATTCATGAACACGACTTGTCTGTACTAGGTACAAGCGTAAGTGATTTGTAACGTACATACTACGAATCGATTCCATTTTCATATGCAAATGAAGCCAGCTATGCATAAACAACACTTATTTCTCCGTTCTACTACGAAATAAATTCGTTTATGCCGACTGGTCATACGAAAACAAAAATGGAATATATATAAGAACAGAAAGAAGACGGAAAAATAACTAAGCAGGTCGTACACAATACAAAAAAAGTAAAGAAAGAGAATAATCAAGATTGCCAAACAGACGCGAAGCCGGACCTTCCGCAATTAGAAAGCGATTAGCATGGTGCAAAAGAAACCACCTTTTCACATAACACGAAAACCCCGTTTCCGCAATTAAAAAAGGAAAAAACGGAGCCGATGTCCAAAAAGGCAAGACAAGCATCATAATATGGCCAGAAATCGCAAATTTTTCCATACTATGTAAGGCCAGTCGGGGCGGCGGAGTGGCCCACGCAGATTCACAAGACCAGTCCTGCTTAAGAGCGTCCACACCAGCACACCCCAAGGTATAAAATTTCGAAAAAAATCGCGCTACTTTCGCATTACTTGGAGACGCGAATAAATCAATGGTAAAAGGTCCAAAACGCCGATTTAAGACGTCAAACAACGAAGTACAAATACCCCAATCATCCGGGTCACGCCACTTAGAAAAATAATCAGCTAACATATTCTCATGTCGGGGAAACCACTTAATCAGTAACATAATTCGATTCCTAAAAGCCAGATCTGCATACATTAAAGCCAAACTATGCAAAGAAAGAATCATGCTACCTTTACGTAAAATAAGAGCAGCTGCCAAGCTATCGACCTTCACTAAAACAGTGGATCCCTGTAAAACAGGTACAAACGACTTCAACGCATTATAAGCTGCCCACAGCTCACGATGCGTAGAACTCAAACGGCGAATATAAACCGGAAAATTAAAATGTGCAACAGACTGTAATATCGAGTCAAACTTTAAGATAGCAGCACCGGCCAGCCCACTGGCATCTGAATGCACTTCAGCATCCACGGAATACACAGGACGCAAAAAACGAACAGACAAACGCGTCATATTCTCCAACCAGAACAATATATCAGAAAGAACAGAATCGGACAAAACAATGGAAATATCCCACGACGAACACTGAGAAACAGTCTGATAGAAGCGTCTAGTTCGTAAAAGGGCTAAATCACGATATACAATGCGCCCCGACATCAGAAACCCTGCAAATTTCAACAGTACACGTGCTGTCGCGACTCGCTGCCAGAGTAGCCGCGAAGCCAAAAAGGTAATAGCATGAACACGTTCTGCTGGGATGGCAACAGAAAAATCCGAAGTATTCAAAAGAAAACCCAAAAATTTTAACTCAGAGACAGGATGCAAAACAGCTTTGTCAGTATTAACCACAAAACCTGAATCATAAAGATCCCGTAAAACAACAAGCAAATTTTGGCGCAGCTTAATTGCAGTCTCGGCGATAATAAAACAATCATCAAAATACCAAACACACATAATTCCCTGCCCACGCCATTTTGAAGTAAAAACACGAATCAATTTGTTAAAAAATATGGTGCAGAGGAAACACCAAAAGGCAAAACCGTAAACACAAAATATTCCTTCCTACCTTCAAAAAACCACGAAAATCCTAAGAATCGAAGAGATTTATCATTAATATCAACAT
This sequence comes from Trileptium ribeirensis, assembly GCA_030248225.1. Taxonomy (NCBI): domain Eukaryota; kingdom Metazoa; phylum Nematoda; class Enoplea; order Enoplida; family Thoracostomopsidae; genus Trileptium; species Trileptium ribeirensis. Next base: position 14,798 of record JASANE010028271.1, read on the forward strand.
GAAAATAGCCCGACTTCAAATCCAGCTTCGCCATTACAAAGCCGGGCTGCATAAATTCTACGACTTTTTCAATACCTTCTAGACTAAATTTAAATTTAGCGACAAACTGATTAAACGTAGAACAATCCAAAATCAAACGAAGCTTATTACTGCTCATAGATACAGACAGCGGATTCACACACTGAATGTCAGTTCTAGACACCCGTCTAACAATTCCACGAGCAAGTAATTGAGCAATTTCCAAGTCCACAAAAACAGCGTGGTCCATAGCCGATTTATTGTTGTTGATTTCAAAACAGGGAACCGTTCCGATCACAGGTAGAACATAACCGTTAGAAATAGCAGATAAAAGCACAGTGTTTTCACAACAAGAATTCCAAAAAGGCAAACCATGTTTTAGCCTACCTTTGACCAAATTAGTTATACTTAGCATATTATGTTTCTGAACATAAAAGTCAAACTCCCTTTGAAACAATCGCTTCTGGTCATCAGATAGATCCAAGCGACGAACAGCATGTTCAACATCAGTTTCCAGAGCTAAGCGGTTGCTCTTTGGACAAGGCGTTGCGGGGACAGGAATCGACGAAGTGACCGGAGGCTCCGCATAAGAAACAAACATCTCTTGCTGAAGCTGGGCGTTTGGGCATGAAAAATCGTTGCCGGGAGATACCACCCGCGTTCCCCCGGCCCCCTCGAAAGGGCAAAGCGGTAACACCACGACTAGTGGATGGAACAGCAGAATTACAAGCCTGCATGCCGAGAACAAGGCTTTCCGTAGTTGAAAAACCAAAAATCTTTGGATTTGGCTAAGGCCGCAGCCGTTTTATAACCAAGAGAGTCCGCCAGCAAAATTGACTTGCGCCGCTTCCGTATAGATTTTTTGATCCTCCGCAAGTGCTTCACCAGTTCAGGCATTTTGGCACCACGATCTTTATAATTAACCCCAATGGTTTCACATTTTTTGATTTTCTTTTGCACATTACGCAAAAATTGTAAATGCTCATGATTAGAAACAAATTTCAAATCACTCTTTGCGATCTTCCCAGAAGACACCGAAGATGAAGAATTACTGGGGGAACTTGCTCGGGCTTTACCCCGATGCGAACCAGTCCTTCCCTTAGGCATAACAAGAAAACTCGCTTTGGAAAAACAGAACGAAACAGGACGAAAACAGAATCAATAACACGAATTAACACAAATTCATGAACACGACTTGTCTGTACTAGGTACAAGCGTAAGTGATTTGTAACGTACATACTACGAATCGATTCCATTTTCATATGCAAATGAAGCCAGCTATGCATAAACAACACTTATCACTATTTGGACCATTTGCCACAATTGCGACCACGAATAATAAAAACTGTCACAATTTGGGCTTTTCATAAAATATTTTCAACCGAACAGTGCGCTTTTCATAAGGGATTGGTGGGAAAACAAATTTAAGTGAGCGAATCTCCACGTCAAGAGCTTTCGAATGATGTATAAATTACCAGTGTAAATAAAACATTAGTGGTTGTAAATTCACTTTTCCCTTAGCATTTTGCAAAAATTCATTAGCTATTAAAACACGGTGTACAGATGTAAACAAAACACAAAAGCATAACTCACTAACAACACAGAGCACGATGTAATAAAAACACAATAAGCATAATCTATCTCGCATCAAGTGTACTCTACTATTTTGTACGCGCCTATATAGAAACAACGATACACAAACGGTAATCTTAAGAGTTTGACAATATGGCGAGTGGTATAATTAGGAACGTTTACTATAATGTACGGATACACCAATAGACAACCGAAGCGATTGTATTCAAGTATAAATCAGCTAAATTTTAAGCCCTGACAAAACGGCATTATAGTATTTAATACCCACTTCATTGTTTTTCCAGTATGCCGGTTTTCTGTTACTACGATGTATACAATAACGCGCAATTAATCCAGTGTTAAGCTAACTTTTGAAACTGCGGCGTGTTGAACCATGTTCGCTTGGCTCCAAGGCACGGCCAGAAAGTAGGGATTGTTGCCAGGTTATTCGAGGAACCATATAACGCAATGAAATGACAATGGATACTGCAGAACAAAACTATGCACGCGGTGACAAATGTGTCAATTTTACTAACGTAAATGTGGCCCATGTCACCTTTACCGGCCGGCCGAATATATGACAGCTCATAAACTTGAAAATACTTTCGTCAAACCATTTATAGCAAAAAATTTATTATGTATATATTTAACATGATGTGCATTAAAAGCGCACAGCGAAACATACATTTTCGTAGTCTGGTTCTGGTTGTAACATATATATATATCAACTAATCATGGAATCTGAGACATCTTAGTTTCAGATGTCCTCTTCTATCTTTTTGGGTCACAAATTATATATATTTACGTATGCACAGAGACCCGGAAACAGGGCAGGTGCCGCTCCTCCGAAATCACACGCCCTTCATTCCACCGTTTTCAGAATGAAAATTTTAATCTAGTAGTGCGTAAATCCAAGAAATGGCCCATGTCAACTTTAGTGACCGGACATTATAACGTTAGTTAAAAGAACAGCTTAGAGTGGGTTCGGGGGGTGGCAGCCCCGACTTAGGCTATGTCTCATATAGAGACCTTAGCCAAGGCTAAGACTAAGGCTTAGTATATCGAGGACGGCATGGCATGCATTATAGGTACTTCGACCCCTAAAGTTGACATGGACACAAGAAATGAGTTTTTAAGCCGCATCTTCACCTTATGCATCATTTACCTTAAAATGTGTACACCTAGGACCGGATTCTGTCACACAGTCGAATCCGGCTCGTGACGCTTTGGTATAGTTGATCTCAACCCTTTCAAAATAAAATGCACAGCCTAGCTAGACCAGCACGTTTGCATTAACAGGGCTGCGCCATATATCTTATATTAATAGATGGCGTTGGCCATTGCAGCGTATTTATTTAGTATTTTAGTTTCCATGATACTAAACACATACTGTGCATAGGGAGAGGCGGTGGCAGAGGGGTGGTCTACCCTCCCACGACGACTTCCCCCGTCGCGCGTCTACCTCTCCTAGGTCGACGAACCTTCGATATTTATGACATACATGCGCATAGCCGGTTACCCATGAGGCGTCGGACCCTCTTGGTGGCGCAAAGCACCTTCACCCCAGCTGGTTGGTCAACGGTCCTTGGCGCCGCCGCAGCTGCCAAACACTTAGACGGCGAATGTGCCGCACATCACTCTCCCCAGTGCCGAAGGCGCCGCCCCAACGTCGAAGGCCATCGCATCAACCGCACCGCCTTCCCCCGCTAAACGCCTTAGGCGCCGCACTTTCGCCCTCGGCGCTAGAGTGACTTGTGCCTATGTGTTTGGCGACTACTGGGCGACACCCCCATTTGGAGACAAGCTTATAGGCGGCGAAATCCCCGCTTGTGCCCTAGCATCCAAGGCGCCGCGATCCCGCTCCCTCGTCTCCAGCGCCGAAGCCTCTGCACTCACACTCCCACGTCTTAACGCCCAATTCTCCGCAACCGCCCCTTCTTCCTCACCCCAGCGCCGAAGGCGCCGCACCAGGCCCTTCGCAACGACGAATGTGGCGTCCCATCCACACCCTAGCCCCCCGGGCCGGATGACTGATTCTTCTGGGAGGAAGGAGGTCCCCAAAAGCCCCGACTGCACCCTCTGACAACTTGAACCTCGTACAATTACAAGGTGTCGGCATCTTAGCTACAATTTCCATTGAGTTTCATTAAGTTCGAGTTTTCTGACACAGCAAGGAATTTCGGAACACACAGTCTTTAGCATAAGACATAAACAGTTGATCTTGAAGCTTGTATTGGTCATTGTTATAGGCAGATTTACTACTGATGTAATGTCTCTCTTTGCTAACCACTGTTTCTATTGTGTTTTTGCAAGTCAATAATTTTCGTTACCGGGCAAACTGATAACAGAACAATCCTTAATAGTTGTCTTTGTAGTCCATGGAGCTAAACTATAGTTTACACGTATATATATATATATTTTAGGCCACATATTTCCGAATTGAATACCCGCATAAGCCAAGAACCCAAAAAAGTTTCCTTTAAAGATTGCGGAAAATAAATTTTTATCGACAGCTAGCTGCAACAAATTCCGCAGTGAGCCAAACAAAGTAGCTATGCTTCAAGGCATTTTATACATTGCATAACGTCAGCCGATGTCGGCCCTTGTGATATTTTTATAGCCCAGCTCGGCTCATAACTAACATATTTACATTATAAAATTATAATATGTCACAACAGCTAGTTCAGGCTAGCCAAGCAGGTCATTTTCACCGTGGTGGGCTGTAATAAAATAGTGCACACATCTTAAGGTAAATGACGCATTTGTTCGTCCCAGACGGGTTTTATCTTTGATTACCCTCGCCCTGAGACGTTTCATCTTAGTTTGTACCGCGCCTCATATACTTTATCTTAGCTTGCCCACAACGCTAGATGTTTTAGCTTCCCACCCCGATTCAAAATCGTTCCTGTGGCTGCGTATGCATAATCCTCATGGCCAAGGCAACCCTGAGGCGCCAAATTGCAATGCATGTCATGCCGACCTGGATGTACTAAGTCTAACCTTAGGTCCTTATTATGAGACATACACTAAACCTAAGCCGGGGCCTGTAAAGCTATTCCCAACCACAACCTCTAAGCTGTTTTTTTCTAACGATATAACATATTGCCGCTCAGGGTTACCTGGTCCACCCTCATTATTCCAAGTAATATATATACAATTCGGCATGAGCTATTTTCCTCGGGCCTGTTACCAAAATACTGCGTGATGCAAACTCTATTCGAACCTTAACGTTTGCCATTTCTGATGCATGTATACAAATTATACAACCGAAAATGTTTTAAACAACGTTCAAAGATAAATGTGTAGCCTTGCAATTAATTGTACATGGCCAAGTCAACTAAAGCTAAATGCAGGTTGTGACGTCTCAGTATACTACGCCTTACCATAAGCTAAGGTCTTTATGAACGAAATTGTATACTAAGCCAAAGAGTATAAGTAAGGGCTGGCATATCCGAACAGATCAAATAAAGCGGTTTTTAAATGATTATAAACATTAAGGTGCTCAGTTTTTGTTTTTACAAATTATACACGGCTGGTGCCAATCATCACTTTTGTAAACAAAATCACGAAATCATGATTTTCCCTTAAAATACGCCGTTACAATACTGTATAAAGCAACACGTTAGCGTTTTTCGGTGTTACGGCTATGTAGCATCGCAATGTACTGACGGCTTTCACATGAAATGCACCCAGATCGTCTTTCTTTGAGTACGATTGGTAATACTATGTCGCTGCAGCAAATAGGCGATGCATGAGACCATCAAAGCAAGAGTCCATAGCACACAGAGAGTGCGATTCAGTAAAATGCCACTATTTAACGAAAATGAAATAGTACACACGTCAGAAATTGGGTGATTTATATAGATGCGCCCAATTAAATTTCGTTCGTACATATCGCGGACACTTGATCGAATTCGCTAAACTGAGTATATATTAATGAAAACGGAATTGTGAACGCAAATTTTGACATAAGCAACCGGGATGCATCTAACGTTGATAATTAATAAGCAAGATACCCATTCTAATGTTTCCAATCTCATGAGCCAGTAAAATATTTAGGAAAATTTATTCTAAGAATGATTAGCCCTTTCAAAGCCGCCTCAGAAACACCTACTTCTTCTGTTGAAACACCGGGCTAAATTTCGAATTGATTTTTAGGTGAAACAAGAACAAAAGTTATTATGCTGTACTATTTTTTGTCATGCACGAAGCTATAAGTAAACAAAAAATCGTTGCACGCGCTGTTTATTATTCAGGCATACACGATTGTCGTGTATGTTCGAATGTATGTATGAACCATATGTAGGCTGTGCTGTCCTCGATATACTAAGCATAAGCTAAGGCTCTGATATAAAGCATAATAGTATGGCTAAGACTAAGTCGGGGGCTGACACCACCCGAACTAAGCAGTTCATTTTTGCGGATATAACGCTTCGCCGCTCAGCTTGACTCGGGCCATAATTATTAACACCTGTATTCCGTGGCTGGTGGGAAAATAGAGTTTTATCTGCTCGCTGTACGCTCGATCATAAAGCGACAGCCAATAATTATTGTAGCGAGTACTTTTTACACATGTTAAGCCACGTCAATACGCATCCTCAAAATCCTTCATTTTTCCAGCTAGACACAAAACCACTGACATTTCATACATATTCGGAAGGCACCAAATAGATGAATAGTGTTTAAAATTTCGACTCGCTAGACAGTTAATTTTAATTTCTTCAGCAGGAATAGTTCTCCACGTGTTAATTGCACACGCCAAAATTTTTCATCTCCGGCTCGACTGATTCAGCCACTGACACCGCGAGCCAAACCGACGTGACAGCTGTCCATAGCAACCTTTACTTTGAACAATAAAGCCGCTGTTTATTGACCGTTGTGGATCGGCAATATTTCATAAGAACCGAGCTTACGGTTTCGTTTCCTGCTATGGTGTCCCTGCAAGATAAACCATAACGTAGTTTTTTATAAATCCTATTTTAAGTCGATGACGTTGAATTAAATACCAAACTGTGCTCCATACTCAGATTGTTGGCCTAGCTTAGTCTTTCGTAAACCTACTCCTATGTAACTGTATCGATATGTACGTACAGATTTTTATCAGACTACATACATTTAGGTATGAAAATAAGTTCAATATATTGCCTTTGCGTTGTGCCTCATTGTGTAGAAAATACACATGAGGTATACGGCATATGATTACCTAACAAAGAGTGTTATATTGATGCGGCGATCATAACAAACCTTGGCATTGATTTTAGAATCATACTGTCGACGGTTTCGGTCCCACGAGATAGCCTGTTAATTGGTGCTACATGATGAAGTACATACAGTTTTCCGGTACATACAGTTACAGTCACGGACAGCTTATAAACGAACGTTAGTTACTAAGTTCATTTACGTTTACGTTCATTCATAAATAAACGCAAAAATTTCGTTCTAAAATAGAAGTAACTCTATCGAGATTGCAGAACGTAGTGAACCATAGGTACGCCTATGCCTTTTGCGTACACAGCCAATGAGCTCTCGATATCATACGTCGATATGCTATATGTGGATATCACGTAATACCGCACAGGTTAGAACAAAACTACCACCGACAATAAGTTTCCCATGCCCCAAAACCCCCAAGTGCAAGCTATCAGCAACGTAGCAGGACGGAACAGTAGAATTAGGAATTTTGGGTCGATGAAGCATGGCGGCGCCAGAAAAAAATTCGAAAGTTAAAATAAAAATAACCTTGCTTCCGTGAAGGGTACTAAAATTGGGTAAAAAATCTCATTTTGACCTCTGACCCCGAACCATTGGACCACTATACCCCCGTAACCATAGGTCGCAGAATGAAACCAACACCGGCCATGAGTTTCCCATGCGCGAAAACCCCAAGAGAAGCTTTTCAACAACCAGGATGTCACAACAAATTTTCTAATTTTGGATCGAGGAACCACGAGGGTGCCATACCTCAAACCCCATAACTCCAGAACCGGTGCTTTAATCGAAAAACAAAAAAAGGCATCGGCATTTGACGCCATAGCAATACGTAACTGAACGAAGTACACTACAATGTATTGCTACATTTTGAAGCATTTCGATGCCGCTGGGGTGGGCAAATTCCTGTTTACCCGGTAGGGGTCAATTGATGAACCCTATTAAAATTGGGCAGTAATAAAATATTCGTGGCGAAAACAATGTGTAGAAATTCACTCAACTACTTTATAACACATGTAAAGTTTTACATTATAAACCGAATTGTATATATACCATTCCACTGTTTGCAAATATAACTTGTGTGCACACGTATATTGACTATTAACATGTAGCAAAATCAAAGTCGGTAGTAGTAACATCGGGATTGCTGCCACCGAGAAGGTGCTGAGATTGATTTTATAAACGTGAGCAGTTCGTCGACCGATCTTTAATATGTAGCTTTCTTAAAACAGGGTACGTTCAATTACAGTTACGGACATCATAAATGCTGTGGATCGTGGCCCGATAAAGTTGAAGATTATATTGGCCGTCTCTGAACTAACCTTCGTACTTCGTATTTCCCCAGGTATATACCAGTTACGGGAACTATGAGTACAGTTAATTGGATTGGAGGCGGGGAGGTTGAACCGTTGAATAGATATTAACTGCGTCTGAAGTAGCCCTCATGCTGCTACATTTCTATTGTTGCCATGTATGGTACTGGCTTTTCCAAATTACAGCGTTGCCGCTTTCGAATTTTCACCCGTGAGAAAATTGTCCGGCACGCCTGCAAAAGCTGTATGAATACTTGGATTTTAAGCATCTTTTCAACGCCATCCGAACTCCTAAGTGTGATTTTCACGTTTTCGACGCTTGTAGAGAAGGCAGCTGGTGTGTAAGGCCGCCGCAGTTTATAATAAACCAATTTAAACAATATAAATTCTTGTGCTCATATTTATCGCACTATAAATAGCTTGCTGATAGCGGAATATTTTCAAATTATATATCGCTATTATCACAAAATTAAAATGTCAGTGCCAGTTATAGACTTTATGCAGGGAAATAGAGGTAACGTGGCCAGAGTTGCAAACTTTAGATAAATAGCAGAGGCCAAGTGCATGAATCTCTTAGGCCAAATTTAGCAAGCTGTATTGTATTATTACATTGTAACAAAAATCTGATTCGGCATGTACTTTAAAATCTCAACAGCTACACTTGAGGGTCATTAATAAAGATATTCAACTGACGGACATTAATCGTCGCGAAAGTGAGCCAGACAGGGGCGCATACTCAGCTGCTTAACACGCAAAATGATAATTTGAATGTTATTTAAGACCCCATGAACGTTTTTATAGAGCATTTCAATAACATCAAAAGATTACTAGTTGTTAGGTGTACTAAGACATTTTGGCGAACAATGTTCACTAATATACCGAACGTGGAAACAGGGTCGTTAATTCTATGAGCATCTGGCCGCTCCAAACAACTATGAGTCTCTCGCCCCTCCAGTCGTTGCTTTTTTCTTTATCGGCTGGAGCTTTCTGGTTGGATTTTGTCAGTGGTTATGAAATCGAACGCCCACTATTTAGCAGTCCTGTATGAAATTTCAGTGATTTTAATGTAAACAACCACTATTAACTTGCTTTAGACACGTTGCTAAGACGGTTCGATATTGCCAACGCAGCGGGTATAAAACGATGAGGCCGGTATTAAATAGTTGTGTTTGAAATATTTTCAACAATAGATGTTTTATTGCAAATAATTAGGTGTTTTAATGCAAATAATCACTATAAAATCGCTTCTGGCATATTGTCAAGACGTCTCTAAGTGAAATTATGACCAATTTTTACGCTAAAGTTTACGTGACTTATGAAACATTTAGTCTTAGAATGGAGGTTTAGGAGAAGCTGTGTTAACTGGGAAGGTTTTTACTGAGGAGGGGCAATAACCTATGCCGGTGGACGTTTTTATGGGGGCACGAATCAGTACCAGCCATTCTAGACCAGTGAGAATCGACAAATTCCAGAGACCGTATCTTCTCAATTTAGCCTTAGGCTGAGGTTCTGTATATTTAAATATACAGAACCTCAGGCTAATCTGATGACATTCTAGTGTAGCTATGTCCACGTATAACTCAATTAGTTGAAGTTACATATCAGCATTTTTTCAAAAAGGTCATTCATTTTCCATGAGCATGGTATTTTTCCAAAAATAATCAATGTGTAGTTAGTCACTGCGTACTTCAAACGATTGTAGATAGCATATATAATTATAACGATAAGTAGAGGAAGGAATGCTTTAATTATAACGATAAGTAGAGGAAGGAATGCTTTAATTATAACGATAAGTAGAGGAAGGAATGCTCATCAACACCAACAACTTGTCTAGAGGATTTATCCCAATGTGCCTACGCTTTCGTCAGTTTAACTAATTAACTGATTCCCCGGCAATGTCGCATTATTGGTCAAGTATGAGGATGTCAGCAAGCTGTAATGATTATCACCCCATATAGATGCTCCGCATTTCGAATCACCTTACAATCCCTATCTGTCAAAGATAATTCAGTGCTGGCAATAAGTCCTTCGGAGACACAAATACAAGTCCTATTACCCATATATGTTTGATCGTAAAATAACCTACCGTTGCAGCGTATCGCGCAGGCTTCCCCTACTAAGGTAGGGTTCCTGAATTAGCGCAATGAATTGCTGCGGCGGCGAATCTATTTTCTAATTCTAGATGTCATGTTCTTCAATGTTGGCTGTTAATCTGTTAGTCATTTTACTTTCATTCCAAATGTTTCAATGACTAACATGTCTATCTCGATAACTGTCCAGGTACTGTAATTCTTCGGGCAACCCCTCTTCCGATGAGAACAACAGATATCCAGAACAACTCCAGAGGTTGCCCCCCCGCCCCGATTACACGGAGCACCAGAATGTCCAGTCAAATGGACAGATCTAATTATCAAATTCAGTTTCTGGATCAGCTATGTACACCGAACCAGTTTTCCTACCAATTAGGAATTTTACGCTTGATTATGTTGTTGATATTATCGCCGCTGTCGCTACCACCGATGTTGTCGATGTTGCAATAGTGATCGTCGTCATTTCTGCAGCTGTAGTTGCAGGTGCACCATGACTAATCTCGGGTCTACCTGCAAAGCGTCCCGGGGCTTGTGAGACCCCATTGCCGGGTACTGGGGCACAGTTGATGTCGTTTTTCATGAATATTTTGAAGACTAGAATATATGTTGTAAATTTACATTAAAAACATATATAAGAAAACAATATACTGAAGTATATATAGTTTAGATACATATAATGTATTAATAAAGTATATGATATGAGTTAGGGAAGAAAACACAGACTATCCTACCCTAAGGGTCCTAAGTAAAATCCGTACAGTACATTGTGAGTATGTCATGTGCATCTATAGTTTTTATGCAGCAAATGCTCTAAGATACGTGCACGGAGATAGTAAAAAGGGCTGCTACAGTCGATTCTGTATGTAGATTTTATTTTACCAGTCCTTTTACCTTTTATTTTATTTTACCTTAAAATAATTTAAGGTAAAATTAGGTCAAGTTAATTTAAATCGAATTTTCTAGAATTTATTCTAGTAAAATGTATTCGACATTTTAAACAGTGCAGTGGCATTAAGTAAATTCTAGCAAAATTAATTCTGCAAAAGCATAACAAATTCTGCTCAATTTCATTTAAGTTGGCGTCCTTTGCAGTGGAACTCATTTTGGTTGCAATTGATTCAACAACACAATTAATTCTAGCATATATTTTTGCCATCTCGCTACAGGTATCTTACAGTAGTTGCTGCATTAAAGTGTGGTCAGCACTCCCCGTGGTACGAATAACTATAGTTCCCCATAAATTAAAGGATTGGGAGTAGGGAGTGCGACTACCAAAGCGTACCTTTACTCGGGATGGCTTTTAATCCAGGTTCATCCTGCCCCTAATTATAGAACATACGGTATAGCCTGAATCACCCGTTGACCCCTTTGAACCGCGAGGAGGTAGCAGCTTGTATTTTGAGAAAGGATCTAAGCAGTGAACCCAGACGATCAAGTGAAATGCATTCGTCTCCTTGGCGTAACGCAAGTATAGTATACACTAAAATTGACCGCCTAAACTCAAAACTTATATAACGGCAAAGACCTCTTCCCAGGAATTCACACGACAATGTATTTGTAAACAGTGTCATCACGGCATTGTCAAACCAAGGGTCTGTCGATCTTTACCAGTAAAATTTTATGCTTGGCTACGGAATTCAATGTCGGATATACGGATTATCCCGACGTCGCGGATAATATCGTAATATGAAATCTTATACTGGTATCCTTGGCTATCACTAGCATTAAGTATTGCAGTTTCCTTCTGTTTAGGGGTGTTTTTCAATTTTCACCAAATTGTTGAGCTCATGTTTTGAGAACCCCATGTCCATAAATTTGTGATGCACGTAGTAATCACGCGTCCATATGTTTTATGCGGTGTTCGCGTTACAATGTCCCCAACGTTTGGAACCTATGTACACCACACAGTGTTAGGCGCACTATTGACAACAGGGTGTCGTAAACACCCAAATGTTTTTAATAACTTTTTCAAAGGTAGAGAGTTAGGCGTATTACCACTTCTTCACAGTGTCAGGCACACCGTGTCTTATGGCAGTTTTATTGACAGTTTTCGCAATTATTTGAGCAATGTTCACATTGGCTAGATACAAATATGGTTAATTTAGAAAAACCTACACAGGACAGTTCACTAATAAACCGCATTAGCCACAAACGGTGTCCGTAATAGTTAGTTCGCGCCAAATTGGTAGCTAAGGGTGTGTACGATACTGTCAAGAAAAAATGTAGTAGCTAGGGGTGTGTGGAACACCCTCGGTAGTTGATTTACAGTATGGGTGTCACCCTGACTGTGACTATCTATACGGTAGGGTCGCCACTACAGGGGATCAGAAGTTCCAAACAGCGGGGACATTGTAACGTGAACGCCCATTATCGTAAGGCACTGCGGTTTTGAACAATGGTGAATTAAGTATAAAAATAACGTTGTCGTCTTAAACATAAACTGTTATTTTCAGAAATTTCCTTGGGGTGATGGCAATCGCAGTCTGTTCCATAACCCAGAAAAGAATGCATTGCCCGACGGATACGAAGCGCTCGACCCACATGCAGAATCACACTGAGAATATCGCCCGAAAGGAAACTACATAACAAATATGTTGTTACTAGTAGCTCAAATATATATTGCGCAACTACGACAAAATGTGTATTGCGAAATGATAAAGTGTAAAACTGAATTTCGTTTCTTTTTTCAATTTAACATCAGTTTTATTTGTGATTGAATCTATTCCATTTCGTTCTTTTGCGCTGTTTAAAATTCACCAAAATGAGTCGGATTTCAGTCAGATTTATTTTCCTTTCGGGTGGCTAAACTGATCGGTTTATAAAATAAATATTTTATATTCACATAAAGATCAATCTGTTTTCACTTTTGACAAATGAATTTAAATGCGGAAGTAAAATTCGTTACGATGACTTTAAAATCAGGTTTGGTGCACAGAATCAAAAATCAACTTATGTATTTAAAATCGATAAAAATATTGAAACGGAACTTAGTTTTACAATATGGCACTGGCACATCCAAACCGTCAGTGGTTTGAGTGATATAAAAAATTGGAACCCGGTGGTGTCTATGATTCTAACTGGCCAATTTTTTGCCCTAGTTTTTTTATTAAAAACAGACATACGTGTGTTTATTTTGGTACATATTGAGATTGCATCACCTTTTTATAATCTGAGTAAGTCCCCATTAGATTCAATTAGGTAGAATTGAAGTTTTCATATATAATGCAGCCTTACGCCAGTTATGTTATAATGCTATATAAATTGCTATTATAAAAACGTCTAAGTGTACGTGGTAACTATGTCAGTGCTAAACATGTGAAATAGTTATAGCAAACAACAGCTGGTGGTGTTTCACAAATTGTATCCGCGTACATAAGATTAAATCGTGATTTGTGCGCGGATATCGGTTTTGAGATCATGAATTGACATGACAAAATAACGACCCAAATGTACGCATTATTGCTAAAATGTGACCTGAGGTATTTTCGAGTTGGGGCGATAGAAGTTGTGGAAATGGTCCTAGGTACTGCCCATATTCCATAATGTACTTGCCCTTCATTGCACGCATCTTATCGTAGTTCGCGCATAAAACTGAATAGTTTTTGCTAGCTTTTAGGACGTGTTTTATTTAAAAATATGTGCTGGCCTGCTTTGCAGGCAGTTGTTATAAAAGGAACAACTTGGTGTGTAGCCGCGGAATGGAACATATCACCAAATTCACACATATATATTAGCCTATTAGGGTAGGAACAGGTTTGCAGTTGAAGTTTGGCTGTATAAATTTTGACAGACTTTGAAGACTGTTAGCGTTGCAGTATGTTGCGCTTTCCCAAACTTGGCTAACTTTTCTTAGTATTATGTATAAGGTACAATTTGGCGTAAACGCCACATATATGTATATAAATAGCGCACATCTTCAGTCTTGTATATATTTCATGTCTTATTCGACGAATCTGACGTGAAATCTGTTAATTTGTACACAGAAATACTTAATATGTGTAGCATGTTTTATTCGATGAATTTGATGGTAAATGTTTAATTTGTACACAGAAATACTTTAGTATATATAGTTATTACACCGTGAAATCTTCACTCATTATTTGCAATATAGAATACTGATCATATATTAGTTTCAGTAAAGCTGTGTTTATTTTCTATTTAGTCCAACGGGACACATTTCACCGATAGTTTCACTTCGCCGAGTTATTTATTTTCACCAATAGCTGCAGTTTTGTTAGGTTATCATGCAGTTAATATATAATTAACATATGGTTTTCTAGTTCTTCTAGGCGTAGTTGTCCGAACATAGCATGGAAACGGTTTTAGGGGTTTTGTTGAATCGAATTCAGCGCCGCCTCATTGTGTGCTGTTTTATGCAGATACAACTTTGAATATTGTCGATTAATGTAGCATTATAAGTTGATTCCTTTGTTGCAACTTTGAAAATGTCGAACTAATATAATATTGTTATAAGTTGACTCCTTATGATCATGAACTCTCGCCGATGCACGGACACAGCTTTTGAGCGAGTGAATAGGAGGCGTCGTAGCGGCCAGCACGAAGCATTAACGCTTGGTTTCGATGTGATATTCCAATGGTCGTTGGTGATTGCATCCATGGCTCGCCGTCGATTTGCATTGGAAATCCTTTCCGTGTTCTGCAAATTATACATAATATAATGTAATTATGTATAAAGTTGCAACAAACTGTAATTTAAGTAAACAGTAATTTAGCTGAATGAGCAATTATCCACATGGTGCAAACTTTTAGACCTAAAGGCCGCTAAAGCTTATTCTTGGAGGCAAACAAATCGTATCTTTTCAGTTAGCGTGGCGGTACCGAGAAAGACTGGGTCACGGAGATGTGCCCCTCCCCCCAGCATACGGTTTCGATATTAGTTCATAATTCAGTCGTTAAAGGGTTAAATACTGTATTTAAAATTAGGTAGTAAAGGAGCATCATCAGCCGAGAGGAATGAGCTTGTTGATTGTAAAAACAAACAGTATATATAGCATTAATATTGAAAAAATGGTTTTAAAATCCTAGTGATTATGTTTGTCGTAAGCACTAACAACATACAATCCAGTCGTGCGAGCTGGAAAACACGCTATCAAGCTTTTAGTATGTATATGAAACGAGTATCCAAGTTTGACTGTGATTGAGCGAAATTTGACTGAAATCGAGTTAAAATTAAATTCAAACTTGGGGTTTAAAAGGATTGGATTCAACAGCCGACATCAGACTCAATGATTTTACTGATTTAAAGATATATAGGCTTTCTATAAAATACGTAAACGGATCAATATATTTGCATCATTTTTTTAATCATTCATAGTTTGTGTGTATAAACCATTGTATTTTGCTCATCTAGTCGTCTATGTCGCCTTTAAGTGCAAGGTCATATCTAGTTGTCCATGTCACCTTTAGGTGCAAGAATTAATAGTTATTTCTAGGTGGGGTATATATAATATAAAAGTTGTATTTTTCATAAATAGGGCATGCTCAAAATCGCCCCCAACGTTCTAGGACTTTAACATTTGTAGTTGCTGCCAATTTTATTACTGCGTTCCCGTTCTAATTTCTATATTTAGCGATGTGATGATAACTATGAAAGTCGTAAATAAGCGGTATTCTCCTTATTGCTACAAGTGTATGAGACATGGATACAGGTGGAGTGATAGCTTAAACTTATACAATTAACGGGAATTTGTTATTGTTCTTATTAGCAGTATCCATATGTCCAATAAATACCTGGAGTCCCAATAGAAACCTTGATTTCGTGTGTATTAAGCTTTCATAGGCTGTGTACTTCTACTATATATTACGATTTGGTTAGCTATGTTTCCTAAGTTAAAAAAGATAATTTTCGGCAAATACAGCTGGCAATAAATTCTAGGTGACATTTAAATGCCTCATACGTGGTATCCTACTGCTGTACCCGATGCACCACCTGGGTACCCGACGACGGGTACTCGGGTAGCAGTGCCTATGCTTAATTACCAGTAGTGCTGCGGAGCGGTGTCACACCCCAATCTTTCCCCCGTCCCAATTTTCCCCCGGAAATACAGGGGTAACTTTTCTTTATCCCAGTTTTTCCCCCTCACCAAAGTTCAGTTTATTCCAATCTTTCCCCCGGAAACATTGGGGTGACTTTCTTACCCCAATATTGCCCCCTCCATATGAAGCCACAGAAAAGTTTAATCACTTTATATACCTAAACTAGCAATAAACTGGTTGAAGCAAAATCTGAATCATACATCCGCCTTAGCGCTGCGTGAACCAAAAACAAACTAACAAATGAACATTTGACACCTCTACAACTACGCTCAGAACACGGATAAGACGGCTTCGTAATGATCTTCGTTAGCGTGATTGATGTAAAGAGCCTGCTCGAATTTCGTTTGGTCAAATGTCGAAGCTTTGAACTCGCTCCACTTTGGCCTTTTGTCTGGCGAATCTGACGTTGAGAAAACATAAATATCTGTGGAAAGCAAGCTCGCCGATGCATAAATCTCAGCATCTGTCGCCCATGCTGTATATTCAGCCATGTTAGACGCGTCAAGATACTGCTTAGTGTGTTGTCCAAGGTATTCAGATAAACTTGCCGCGATCTCTTCGGACATATAATTGACAACTTTATCGCGGATTATCTTTTGATTTGATTCGACTCCGGTAATGAACCAACTTAAAACTTTAAAAAGGCAGCTGCCTCCACCCGAATTCGGCACGACTCGTTTCGGTTCAGTAAGTGGCATAGGTTTATCGGGTTGGCTACGCCTCTTTGTTACCATTGTTGTTCCGAAAATCGAGGCGACCTCCTTCTGCCATGCATAATTGACGGGCCGAAATGTAAACCCCGATCCTTTTCGTTCAGCCACCATTGATACGTCATCTGGCACTGGCTTCTCCGTTTTCCCATTGCTGTTTTCCTTGCCATACTTTAACAGCATGTCGCTATCCCTTTGAATGAACTTTTTATAAGCGCAGTGGAGATTGACGATGCGAGAGCTGTTCCCGTTTTGCAACTCTTAAGCCTGACACGATTTTTGTTTAAAAGTTCTGTGACCACGAATGGACCTAACCAGGGTTTCTGAGATTTTGAACCCTTCCGAGATGCTTTTCCTTCATTGAAGATCATCATCTGATCACCCACATAAACCTGGTGTCGTTTTTTGGGACGTTTGTCGTGAGTTGTTATCATTTTTCGCAGTGCTGATTTCACATTGTCTTTCGCTTTTTCCTCCAAAAGTGCTCGCGACACAGCCAGAGCGTTCAGCACTGTTTCTTCACTGTCTGCCTGTCCAGCGTTTATCCCACGTGATGCAACGGAGAAAAGCTGGCGCCCGTACATCAACTCAAAGGGTTTGATCTTAGTAGTACTTTGAGACACTGTACGGTATGTGAACAGGGCTTCGCTAAGATACGTGTTCCAGGTACGCTGATCACCGTCGCCAATCATCTTCATCAGGGTTCTTTGAAGTGTCTGATTATAGCGCTCGACTAGACCCTGAGGCTCCGGGTGATATGCGGAGGAAATCCGATGCTCCACATTGTTAACGCTACATAGGGTTTCCAGCAGTTCGTTGACTAATTCGCGGCCTTGGTCTGACGAGATAACCGCGGGAAAACCCCATCGAGAAAAATTTCGTAAAGCTGCTGAGCGACAGTTATAGCATGCTTCAACATGGCTTCGGGCCATTTGGTCAACAGATCGGCTAGAACTAGAATAAAACGATTGCCCTGTAGCGACTCAGGCATTGCAACCAGGTCAATTTCAACATGGTACCATGGCGACTTCACAGGAAGCGGGTACAACGGCGCGTTAACTTTCTGAAAACTGCGAGAATCCGATGCCTGGCAAACTGGGCACGAAGAGCAATATCGCTCGACATAGCGCTTAACGTCGTCCCAGTGGAAGCCGTCGGAAACAATGTTATACGTCCTTCGTGAACCGTAGTGTCCCTTGTCGTGATATTCAATTAACAATTGTTTCCTGTCACTCACTTTGACGTACCCTTTGCACTTGCCGCGAACTGTAATCATTAATTTGTCTCCTTCCAGTTTATACCGAGTAGCTTTGGACCTCAACTTCCGCTTTAGCCCTTTGGCATCACGTGAATCAAGTGAAAACCATGATTTCGGGTAGGACTTGTTCTTCAAATAAGCTATTATGGTGTCAATTTCTATGTCATTATTTTCTTGATCTAAGCTGTTCTCATCCATTATTAATATTGGTATATAAGTCTGAAAAAGAACAGATTAATAAAAAGTTCAGAGAAAAATAGTGCTTCGTGTTATCGTTACTCAACAACTTTTCCATTTTCCTGTAAACCGAGTAAAGATAACTGACGAGCAGACAAAGACCGAAGCAGTATTCAAGCCACACGGAAATATTGTGGCAGACGGAAGTATCGTGACAGGCAATGTGTTTCAACTTTTCTGTGGAGGGGGAAAGATCGGGGTACGAAAGTCACCCCATTGTTTCCGGGGGGAAAGATTGGGATAAACTGAACTTTGGTGAGGGGGAAAGATTAGAATGAAGAAAAGTTACCCCAATATTTCCGGGGGAAAGATTGGGGTGTGACACCGAACCGCCGATTGGCGCTCCGGGGTAGGACCGGACTGGAACGCGGACCAGACCGCTGAGGTTGTGGATCGGACCGCTCGTGCTTACTTGGAGCGAACACTAAATTGGTATTTTGCATTAAATTCTCGTGTCAACGTCAAAAATGTGTTAACGCTTCAACTTTTGATGACGCATCATACGTTATTGATGCTTTTATGCGGAATTCACGTTATAATGTTCCCAACAGTTGGAACTTTTGTCCCCCTGTAGTGTAGACTATACCGTAAAGACGGTGACAGTGACACCCGCACCATATAACAAAATATGAAGGTGTCGGGCACACCCCATACATACCTCATTTTGGCAATGTAGTATTTCAGTGTTTTATGCTTGCCAATGCGGTGTTTCTAGGGTATCCTGCAGGCCCTATGAAAAATGACCCCACGGGGTGGCGGAAACCCTCAGCAAATCGAAAAAGCAACGACGGTTCATTGACACCGTCTGAAATAAGCCAAACTATTAGCTAGCTTTGTTTGAAATTTATTTGAAACTTTATTTAAAAACACAGTGGTGTCTAAGACATCCTGTAGTCTAGGGTGTGCCGGCCACTGTGGGGGGTACATAAGTTCAAGTGGTGGAGACATTATAACTTGAATCCCGCAATATTTTTTCTGCTTCAACTTCAGTGTGTTATGCTTTTTATTTTTGCGTTGGCGGAGTTAGTGGCAGTTTTTGTTTTGCAAATTATATATGTTTATTCCGAAGTTTGGATAAAGACATGCATGTTTTAGGCGAATCGCATATTTTTGAATAACTTCATAAATAAAATAAATAGCTAAGCTATGCTAGTATGTTTGTACGAGCCCGGGAGTACATATGTCTCATGGTTTGATAGCCGATGTCACGGCCCGAGCTTTCCCCGGGGAAAGCTCGGGCCGAAATTGCTGGCCCGAGTTTTCCCCAACGGAGAAAGCTCGGGCCAAAGGATTGCAGAGTAGTACATTTGATCAACATAATATAAGCTCATTGTTTGTTCAATATGATGTCAAACAACAGTTACAACGTTATAATGATTTCTTCGAGCATGGTCCAAATAAATTGCCTTATTTTCGTGCTTTTTACCCCAATCGCTGTTGCCGAAAATTTAAGCCAGTCTTTATCGCTTTCATCGCTTCGACCAACAGATGAAAAATGTAAATATCAGTCGATAAGTATGCTGCGACGCTCAGTATTTCAGCATCGGTGGACCATGTACCATCATCCTGCATGCCAGACTCATTTATATACTCATTAACGTTTTGCTGCAGATAGCTTGTCAACTTTGCGTGCAGCTTACTACCCATATAAGAGATCAATTCATGTCGGACTTGTTTGTGATGATGCTGAATTCCACTCACACAGAAGCCAAGAGCTCTAAAAAGACAATTTCCGTCCCCCACAATGTCTACAACTGTTCTCGGCTGCCTTAGTTTAACAGCGTTTTGCCGGGCACTGTGCCACTTTTCAACAGGAATGCCAACCTCTGCTGCAGCCTGTCCTTGACATTCCTCGTCGACAGGCGTAAACAAAAAAGGTTTGCATCGTTCCGCTCCCGTGCCCACATTATTGATAAACTCTCTGCCTCGATCATACGATATCACACCGGGGAATCCTTTGTCAAGAAATATGTGGTGCAGTGCTAGGGCAACGGTGTGGCCCTGCTTATTCGGAATAGCTTTAGCCACTGGCCGCTTGGATAAAAAATCAACAACTACCAAAATGTATTGATTCCCTTTGGCACTTGTAGGCATTAAAACCAAATCCATTTCAATATGGCACATGGTAGCTTGAACGGGCAACGGCTGCAGTTGAGTTTCATCTTTATCAATGCCTCCGATTAGTAATTTTTTAGCACTTTACACAAGACGCAATATACCGCTCAATGTCTCTTTTCATATTGTCCCAAAAATAGGTTTCCGCCAACGATTGCATTGTCCTGTTCCGTCCAAAATGTCCTTTAGCATCGTGATGGTCAGCAAGTAGGAGTGCTCTGTCCTCTTTTTTAACATATATTCTCTTCTTCTTATGCGGGATTCACGATATAATGTTCCCACCACTTGGAACTTATGTACCCCACACAGCGGCAGGCACACCCTAGACTACAGGGGGTCTTAGACACCCCTGTGTTTTTGAATAAAGCTTCAAATAAAATTTTAAACAAAGCTAGCTAATAGTTTGGCTTATTTCAGACGGTGTCAATAAACCGTCGTTGCTTTTTCGTTTTGCTGAGGGTTTCCGCCACCCCGTGGGGTCATTTTACATAGGGCCTACAGGATGCCCTAGAAATACCGCATTGGCAAGCATAGAACACCGAAATACTACATTTCCAAAATGAGGTATCTAGGGGTGTGCCCGACACCGTCATATTTTGTTATATGGTGTGGGTGTCACTGTCACCGTCTTTACGGTATAGTCTACACTACAGGGGACAAAAGTTCCAACTGTTGGGGACATTATAACGTGAATAACGCATTATAACGACCACAAATCATAAGCTTATCATGCTGAAGTGAGAACCGTTGCGGCCGACTCCGCATCTTCCGTTTAAGGTTCTTGCGGACACTAGGTTTCGATCTATATTCAGTTGGCAGATCACCGGTTTGCAAATAATGCATTAGGATGGGGATTTCATCATTGTTAATATCCGTTGTAAATGGTTAGGCACTTAGACGCTACAACATTATAATTATCTGAAAAAAACTAATATTAATAGAATTAATAGTCTGTGGCTTAATTGTTAGTTAGCTTAGTTGATAAAATTAACTAGCAACTCGAAAGTGGCAAATTAGCAGAGCAAACTAACAAGCCCAACCAAATCCGTTTTTCTTTTTGGAGATTCGGGCCACTGGAAAGCTTTCTCCGTTGGGGAAAGCTCGGGCCAAAATCCGGGGAAAGCTCTGGCCGTGACACCGGGACAGACTACTGAAAAAATATTTATTACATTCAGTTTAGCAGATCGCGTTACAGGGAAAATATTTCGCTTTAGGCCCAAAAAAGGCAAGATTAGTAGCAATTAACGCAAGACGCATAAATGCAGGGAAAATAAACACGTAAATATAGCTATTTTCAAAATGTTTGTTTAAGCGCCATTTACAAGCCAACCTAGTAACTATGTAAAACATGCTTTCGTGCATGAAAATTATATTATTGTAACTGGAAGGATGTTTTACGATTGTATGGCCATAAATATTACCAATTTCCATTTTTTTTCGCAATTTTCCAGTGTAATCATATATTTCTGGCTTTTGGAGCCGATTCCGGCCCTTGTGACAATTTATCAGCCTCGATTTACTACTAGCTAAATATATTTGTAGGGTCTGGCTCGGCCCAAAAAACGTCAAACTGGCTGTTCGGGACTACCCAAGCATGGCTTTAGAGCCGCGGCAGACTGACAAAATCCGATCCTGCTGCACACATCTTAAGGTAAATGATGCATAATCTTCTTGAGCTATTTTATTGTACAGTGCTATCATAGATTTTTCACGTCACAAAATCATCATTATTCTATTTTGGGCACATCTGTATGTATTTTAATATAATAAAACAACATAAATCTCGTTCACAATGTAGCATGAAACTATACAAGGTGATACTTAACGTGTTGACAAATCAGCATATGATTCTGATCGTACAAAATATTGCCTTGTAGTGTACAAGTGCTTTACTGCGCGAGCAACTGAAGAGCCGAAGTTTAAATGTCTAAAGTGCAAAAAACAGTTCTCAAGGCCGGATGATTCATAGACATAGTTTTAATCTTAAATAGCTATATTGGTCTGCGCCATCAGGAGCGTTATGCTAGGGTAGTCTTTATACTCAATTTGTAATACTACATTAACAAACCACGGCCGTCTCACGATTTCCGTTTAGTAATACGCAAACATTTTGGGTTCTGCTGATTTTGGAAAAAATTTAGAACTTTTATATTCGGTGCCGGACCAGACTGGACCACTGTTGAAGCCGGATCGGACAGGTAACCTTTACCGGTTCGATCCGCAACAATAATTACCATACCATTGTTGGAGAATTCTCAGTAATTCGAAATACTCCAATAGGAACATGACTTGTGAATTACCTTAAAACAGGTACGACCCTATTTTACCAACTTTTCTAGGAAAATCAAACTGGATTTGATATAGCCAATAATTATTTACACACTTCTGGAAGGCTCAATACTTCAACGTTATCACGAACTCGTGAATCATTCTTGTGAAGAGTACCCAGCCTTTGGCATACAATACATATATAACATTCTAACATACTTTTTTTTATATCCACCTTTTCCCTTTGTACTTCGCAAGTCGTATTCTTATCGTATTAGCTCAGTCTGTACAATACATTTGACCTTGGCTGGTTCTTCACATTTTTCTTGGCCATCATGTGCATGTTAGCTCGCAGTACTGTACGGTACGCTGAAGGAAGCGCGACGCCATCGCAAACGTATCTACGTCGTACCAATGATCAACTTATAAAACGCAATTTTCATTCGTACAGCCCGGGTACGATTCCTGGAGCGGGTTTGGGTTTGGTACAGTATTTAATTCGAGAATGATAGGGCTATTATTGCAGAAGCTATTTGACTTGAGTTTATAAATATCCGAAATTCTATACTCTGTACCAGTCTGGTGCGTTTTTCTCATTTTTAAATAAATCTGGGGTACCGGAATAATGCAATATTTGAGCACACTATATCTGTAAAGTTGCTCGAAATACGGATTAATTGGTGCTTGAAAGGTTTAATGGACTCTGCACTTGGAAATAGGTATTAAAACTTTTATGACCGAATGTATTTGCGCATAGCGCAATATATACTTGACAAACTTATCCGGTGCCAAAGATCGAACTCCGGTTTTATGCAAAGTTATAAATTTTCTTTTTAGAATTTCTTAGGTTTTAGTCATTATAAGCATAGGCACTACTACGCGGGTACCCGACGTCGGATACGTCGAAGCAGTCGTGTATTAAGTATTTTGTAACTATATTTTATAATTATATTTTGAAAACGGTTATTAAATTAAGTAATAACCGTTTTCCCGGGTATTAAGTATATATTTTGAATATTACCAAGAATTTATTTTCTTGTCTTCTCTGCAAACTAATTGTATTCTTAAGTTTAGAGATGTAGCTAACCAAACACCAAGATAAGTGAACCAGATGTACGCAGCATATGGACATTTATTTTTAATATATACGCATGATTGACATGAATATTAGGTTCCTGTTTTGAACACCAGTACTTTAATGACAGAGTTTGTCTTTATAAGGACAGTAAGTGCTTTCTATAAATGGCATAAGTTATCGCTCACAGGTATTTGCCTCATTTGCAGCATAAACTAGAATATTGCGTATTCAAAACTTTAATAGGTCTTGTTGCAAAAATATAAAAATTGAAACAGCGCAATAATAAAATTAGCAGTTAACTACAAAAATTTAAGTTCCAGAAATTTGTGGTGATGTGCAAAATGCAACGGTTTATTAAATATTGAAACAACTTGTACAAGCGCCGGTTTTAAATAATCTAGAAAGGGCTGTGTAAACTTGACTGTCGGCTTGGATCAGTCCTGTCTGAGTCAACTGGACGTATTGAATTATAGTTTCATTGTTTCTGATGAAGCTTGATAGCGTGGTTCCTACAGCTCACAGTACTGGAATGTATGTATATGTGTTCCTAATCAGATTTAATAATTTCCATAATTGATAAATATTGAATAACATTTACGATAAGCATAATTTAATCGTTGTGATTATATAAAGCATTTTCAGTATTAATGGCACTGTTTGCATTTAGTATCGACAAAGTCAACCCTCTCGGCAAATGTAATTCTCACCTTTAATGTAGCTATAGTTAAAATTTTAAATTAGGCTTTTCCCACATTAATTCATGTGCATTTGGTATATAATGTTGAACAAATCTTTGCTCCATCGGCGGATTGAACCAGGATCGTAAAAGTACGAGCTTTTTGCTTCACCCGCTCTGCTATAGAGCTGTTGCTCGGTACGTTAAGGTACTTTGCAAGGCGTATAAACTAATTATATCAGTATTCAAAAAACAATAATTTCTCATGTATTTGTGAAATTTCTGCTCCCTGATATAGCTAGGAAGATATTTAAATATATAGGAATTCTTATTTGTTAACATATTTAAAATTATTGGTATTTTCAATATTTAAAATGTTAAGAATAACTTTACATTCAGTGCAAAAATTTCATGGGAAATATTTCGTTTAACAATATTCGGTACTAGGATTAATAACCTAAATATGAAACGTTGAGAGTTGCGCGAACTATTATTACAGAAATAGGCGCAGATTCTTAGGATGGAGGATGCGTCCCTCAAACATCTGACAATCTAAGAGCGGAACCCCCGGTATACATAAACTATGGCCAAAATCCCAGCTTAAATATTTCCCTAAACGTGTCGCACCCCCTCAAATTTCTGCATCCCCCAAACTTTTAAGAAGAAATATGTGCCACTGATTGCGGCCATATGCAGTAAAAGCAAAAACCATGCCTTTTTTCTTTCTGCTCTCTTTTGTTTTCTTTTAACTGGAGGGGGCACCAATATCAAACTGGACGTGGCACCAATATCAAAGGAAATTAATAATTCTAGCAATACAAACACCTATTATAAGAGAAGTGAGTACGAAAGTTGCATATAACTTACTAATAGGAAAGTTTTTTGTGTCGTGGCTATGCCTTGTCAAGCTTCACAAACACTCGCGTCCAAAAATTTAGAAATTTGTGTCACTCGAAAACGAGTGACCTAAATTTCTGAATTTTTGGACACGAGTGTTTGTGAAGCTTAACACGACATGCCACAACACAAGAAACTTTATATGTGGTAGCCTGCTTCATACACCTTCCCCATTTTCGTTTTCTTAACCCTTCCTAACTTTGCGATAATTCCCGACTTTTCCTTCCTAAAAATTCTTGATTTTTCGCAATAATAACTAATAATTGGAAACTAACATGAACACTATATTTTGTCAGCTATAAGTAATGTATCGACCGATCTAGGATATTCATGCTGCACAAGGCTTAAATTTAAATTTTACTTGCAGAACTATAAATGAAATGCTAATAATCTTAGCGATAATAGTTTACATACAAGCGTTTTGTTCTCAGAGTTGAAATTTATTTTCTTTTACCTCAATCCTTTTATTGAAGGTATTATTGCCAATGCTATCTCTGGTTTAACTGCCGGATTCAGCTGGGTGATAGATTTTGTCAACGTGCAGAGCTCGAGCTTTTTTTATGGAGTAGCTTTAGTTTAAATTTATTACTGTCTATTATCAAGTTAGACATGCCCTAACTAGGGGCCAAACTCACACACAGTAGTAAATCGGCATGGATTACCGTCTGGTAACCATGGTAACCCCACTAGCGACGAGATTGGAAGATCATGATTTGTGAATTATCTGTACAGGTGCAACACTGTTGTATTTCCCGTTTTTCTCAGAAAATCAAATTTAGTTATGGGTTTGTTACAGCCCAAAATTATTTACCCAATGCACGAGGAATTAACAGCTCTGTGTTATCCTGAACACGTTCATCTCTGTCACGAAAAGTACCTAACCTCTGAAGACACATATAATACTACTAGATGCATGGGTTTTGATTCAATGGCATAGTTTTTAAGTCTTGACTAGCCAGACGAACCTGTGTGATTTGCCTATCCTGGTACGGAAAACACTTTCCGTACGTTATTTCGCAGCTATACCTGAAATTTTGGTATGAAATCAACGGTGCTTTCTTATCACGGGTCTACACAAGCACGGCAAAATATTTGAACCTGAATAGTGCCAACTTTTTCAAAGCCACTATAACAGCGAAATATACACGATTCTTTGCTCAAAATATCGGTTTTGGATATGGGCTATCCTGTAGGTTAAACGATGTTAGGAATATATCGATTATATCCGTATTATAGGTCCAAGTTAACTATTAAAATTTATTAGAGTCGGCTAGATATTAAGCCTGTAGTTGTAATAGCTCAGGTCGTCCATATTAAGATTTTTATCAAAGAACTAGTGGTTCTCTTGTTATAGATGGAACAACAATATTTATTCAATATTGTTGTTCAATATTCAATGGCCGTACAATGGCAGAAAGACGTAAACGCCATTCTGAACGAAAATGAGTGATCCCCACCCTGTCAGCCTTTGAGACATTGCGCATTTGATAGACTATGGCAGAAAGCCGTACGAGCCTGTATTGTAGTTTTGGAGTTTTGAAAATATGTTTGACACAAAGACATAACATGCAGGTAACATATATGATCTAGAACAACAGAAAGACCTAACCGTACACATATGTATTTCTGGCCTTGTATTGGATAAAATCTACTGCAGAAAGACGTATAAGCCCACACACATCTTTTTGCTGTTGCACCATGCAATAGCGCAATGCAATGCGATCCCTTGCACATACGTCTGTCGGTGTGGATGTATAAAAGCTTCTGTTTTATTAGCCACTTTATTAGTGATATTGTATTAGAAATTATGTCTTATAAGTATAATACAATAACAAATTCTGATAATTGGTTTTATCAATTTGGACCTCTCGGTCAACACAAGGTTTGTGTAGAATGGGACAACAATTCACAAGGAGACAGACAATACGTGGCATTAAACAGTACCATTCCTATAAATGCCGGTAAAGACGTATGTGGCGGTGTGCGGGTAATTCAGGCAGGTAAAACTCGGTGGACTGGTACTATAATGAAGGCGCGAGTACATGATGATGACGAAGATGAAATGCCATTGGCGATAAAGTTTGTTTTAAAATGATACACTCTTAAAGTTGTGTTATGCAAGTTTTGAGAAACAGCTATTTATTTATGACAACTTATAATATCTGACCGATGAAGTGTTATTTATTCTGTTAATTTAAAGTTGTGTTATGCAAGTTTTGGCAAACAGCTGTAATTTATTTATGACAACTTATATTACCTAACCGATTAAGTGTTATTTATTCTGTTAATTTAATATGCAAGTTTTGGCAAACAGCTATTTATATGTGACAACTTATAATACCTATCCGATGAAGTGTTATTTATTATGTTTAATTTAAAGTTGTTTTATACACGTTTTGGCAAACGGATTTATTTATGAAAACTTATAATTCTTTTATATAACTTATATAATACATGTTGCTCTAACTCTTGAGAACTTTCAAATATTGGCGAATTTTGGGCTGATGTTGCAGGTTTCCGAAGCGCAACGAAAGGTTCTATAACACTCAGCATGCTGCCAGTGATATCAGTGACAACGAAAATAGCGAAGACCTAAATTATACCCCTTTTATCCAAGAAGAACTACTGTCCGAGGATGGCGGTAACAGCGGCGATGTTGGGGAAACAAGGTCAGAGGCAAAATGGCCACGCACCCTGGTGGATGGCAAAGTAGCTGCCAAACACCCAGCTTATTGCTAAGCGTGATGGTACGTCGAATGGGGAGGAAAAAGAAGAAACATGCGACGGCAACTGCAAACAAAATTGCATCAATTTGTTTGAAGCAGATCGACAGACGCTAAACGAAGCATTTTGGGGACTAAATTATGGCGAGCAAAGTATATGGATTCGGGGCAGGGTTGAGGTTGGACAAGTTAATCGTTACCGCAAGGCGCTAGGCAGTCGCCAATCTATTTGAAATTATTTTCTCACCGACAGTAACGGCGTGCGAACGAAAATCTGCAAAATGATCTTCTTAACAACTCTGGGTTTCGAAAAGGCAGTGACAGGAGGATTCGTACTGTCATCTCGTGCGCTGAGCCACAACAAGCACCGTCAGTGGACCAGCGTGGGCGACATCCGCCGGGAAATAAGATGGATGACGCTAACATGATTCCTATATTAAAGAGTTATAACAATACAATTTCTCATCATCGCCGCCACCATGATCCCAACCGAAAATATTTACCCTCTGATATGGCTATTACAGCAATGCACTCTGATTATTGTGAGAGGTATCCCAGAGCAAATTTTGAGCAGTACCGCCGGAAGGTGGCAAGCCTTAACATTAGTTTTATAACTTTGGGTAATGAAGATTGTGAAACGTGTGAGATGCATAAAATGCATGCGTCTCATCCACCGAACAACCACGATAAAAAAGCGTGTCATTTGTGCGCAGATCAGCTGACTCATCTGGAACGCGCTATGGAAGCGCGGGACGTATACCGTGCAGATGCCGCTCTCAAAGTCACCGACAATAATGTAATAGCGTCTGCCGATTTGCAAAAAAAATCATAATGTTGCCGCGCCTTCGGGGAATTAAAACCTGTCTTTTTACCCCAAGGTTGATCGCATGCAATGATACATTTGCGGAGTTAGGTGAAAAAACCAAATCGGTAACTCCGAAACCAGTTGCTATGACTTGGCACGAAGCGATCGCTGGTCGCTCTACTCCAGATGTAGGTAGCGCGTTCTTAAAATTTTTTACCGCGAAACAGTAATTCCGAGTTGATCACAAGTTGGCTTGAAATTGTTCCGCCCAGAACAAAAACTGGAAATTGTTTTGCATGATTATTATTGCGCTAAACTCTAGATATTTGGAAACGAATATTACATTGAGGTATTTGGAAAAGGCACATACATTTATGTCTGCGGATTCTATCCGCGCCACAACTGAGAAATCAATGAAGAAAGCCGGTCGGATTGAAGATTTTGAAAGGTTTAAATGCGCAGTTGCCTGTGCTTTAGGCAGCAATTTGGTGGCACAAGAATACCTACGACTTTCAGGACTGGAGAAACGTCGTATCCAACAAGCTTCTTGGACGTATGCTTGATCAGCCACATCTGCGCGACACTTTCGAAATTCAATATTTCTTTTTAATATATACAATTAACGTTTTAAGCAATATGCCGGTTTTGGGGCACTACTGAGATACGTATAGTAAAACGTAATGTTGTCGGACTAAATAGTTCCGGGTTTAAGTTAATATAGGGCCCAGCTGAGTGCCTCGTGACAAAAGCACGCTCGATAGTCGGTGACAAACGCAAAGCCTAGCTACGCTATTCAAAATTTTGATAGTCGAGTGAACTGTCTGCGTGACATAGCAAGCCCATCTGAACGCATGACATAATTAGGGCCATGCGCGAGCATCTTATCGTAAATGATCCATCATTTACAGATTCGGGTTCCTTGTTTGAGCGTCGTAGATATGTCAATTTCAGTTGATAGTGCGGCTTAATATGAGAACTACCAAAGGTAATGTCGGGTACCCATGTTTAGTTTAGTATTAAACATTTTCGACTGATGGAACTTTGGACTAGAGCAACTCTGACGGCTGTAAGTAAAATGTAGGCCATGCCGTGCTCCATATACTAAGCTTTAGCCTTAGCTTAAGGTCCTTATATCAGATAACTACTACGCCAAATTTTAAGTCGGGGGCTAGCGCCCCTGAACCCCTGCTCTAACTTGTTCGTTTGGCTAACGTTATAATGCAACGCTCTTCAGGTTTACTAGGGCCGAACTCCAGATACATTTATAACTTTTTTCTTTACAAAGATATGAGTCAAACTCGCAACTAGTCTTGTATATATACACTGTACAAGTAATTACAGTTTAACCGGCTTATTAAGATTGTAAAATAGAATTGTTCAAGCGTTCTTTTTTGCGCGGAAACTCATTTCACAGTAAAACTTTGTCGAATTCACTTAAATTAAAAGGAATGATTTTAATAAATGAAAACAAAACAATTTATTAGAAAGACTAACGTGACAACAACCGAAGAACATTGTGCCAAACGTCGTCCTGAAGATCGTATTCCGGCTTTAACCAG
>JASANE010028272.1:0-66097 GCA_030248225.1 Trileptium ribeirensis
GTTTTTTATCCCCGAGATCTCTGGTAAACTGCTTTGGTCCAGGATTGTACTATTGTTGAAAATTCATAGTTGACTTTCTAATGGAATCGCTTGGTGTCAAAATTGATCCGTTAAGTCGCAAAAATTTTTTGATGATCCACTGGACCTCCTAAACAAAATTGTTCTTGGTCCCTTTGATTCGCGGCAGTCGGCCTTACTTCCCTGAAGCGGTACAGTACATTCGTGTAAAATTTGAGATGACCACACCATTGTATTCAACGTACTAAAAATCCATGCAGACGGATCTAATTGGCATTAAAGCAAATATATAACCAAACGGATGAAACAGACTTTATTCTTGAAATCGGGTTCGTCGACTGTAAAACCCTTGATACCCAGTGAAAAGGTTCATCATATTATAACTTCTATTATATTGTAGACCCTATTTAATAAAGTCATCATTGCACAGTGTGTCGAAAAACCTATGTTTATAGACTATTCTTAATGGCTTACTCTCAATGTATAGTTAAACAAATTGCGACAGGCTACACCCTGCAAGTCAATCGCCAACTATTTAGTCCCTTGAAAAGGGACATATGTCCAAATTGGACTCTAGATTACAAAGCCATCGTTTTGAGCATGCTTTACAATCTTCGCTTAGGCTCACGCCGGGGACTTGAACTGAAATCTACGGGATAATACTCAGAATTTTAGGCTGTATCTCTCGCCGGCCACTTGGTTATATAACCGATAATTCTACTGAATAATTTCCTGTCCTATGATTGTTTAATAGCAGCATAATGTAGCGTAATCATCAGTATGTCTGCGGTATATCATGACGTGCTTAATCAGTATGCTTGGGTATAACATGACGTGCTTATGCTCGTTGTGCGATGGTACATCGTGTCATATTGTAAAATAGTTGACAGCTCATTTTGTAATCTAATTTTTTTAGAATGCCACGCATTTTAACAGCAACAACTTAATGTTTAGTATTTGACTTCACTGGAGTAGTAGAATGCTGTTCGAAGACACTATAGCGAAAAATAATGATGTTTCCTTTTTCGTTATGCGGATTTGAAAATTACTTGATTGAACATTTCATCTTGTCATATTTCTTATTAGCTTATAAATTTTTAGATGAAGGTTTAGTGCAATGTACCATTTTGTGTTTTAGTATTCCTGCAAGCTTTGATGGTAAACCTCCGCGCGTTTTAGTTTCAGCCATCGAAAAGTAGGATCCTTTTTTGTCTCTCAGTGCGTATGAGCCGATAGAATACTAACAGTTTGAAAGCAGCGTATTGTTCGTGTCCATGATATTGCGCTACGGAAATGCATCCTAATTTGGCGTTGCCTGAACTCTAAATTGTTTTAGCATGAAGTGTGGATTTGCATGGAACTGATGGCGACATGTCTTGATAAACTCTACAAGCAGCTAAAATCTGGCATTCCCGAGCGAATCCTCGGTCCGATGGCCGTTTCGGTAAGCCAACGGATTTGCCGTTTTATTTTAATGAAATAAATTGTAATTCTCTACTGTAGCGGATACAACTTCTATTGTGACTCAACTGGCTTCTCCAAATTGGGGGAGGTGGCCGCCCCCTTGCATTTTTCGGTGTCCTCTGGGTTCTGGAAAAAAGGTGTCCCCGTTGGGTACTGTTGGCGAAATTTTTGCAAAAAACCACAATGCACAAAAACTTCACAAAATTTTTTACAAAAATCTCTTTATGAATTTTAGAAAAATTGATTAATTTTATCAAAAATTGGTTGCAAAGTTGCTTTTAACCTTAAGACATTTTTATGCGTTTTTGGCTGTTTATTAATTTTACCATTTTTCGCTGAAAAATATTAAATTTTGAGAATTTTTAAATTTCTACAAACAATTAAAGTCAGTGTTGCTCAGTTCAATTCCCAGTCATAACCGGGCGACCCCTACTCACAAACCAAGGAGCCCCAGGTTGATGCCACTTAGCAAAATTTTCAGCGAACGGAGAAGCCAACTCAGTGCTATAAAATATCGATGTGAACATCAAAGAGATGTTAATAAAAGTACAACTCCCATATCCATTTTTACATTGTTATTTAAATAATTTTTCAATATTGATTGTGTGTGTCAACGTTAATTGTATACAACCGAGAGGTGAAAGTAAAAGTCGTTTTACACTGTTATTTAAATAATTTGTCGTATTTTACTCGGGAAACGGAGCAAGCGAAGCGAGCGGAGTTTCCATTGATGGCGCTAGGGGGAAAATTGTGAAAATTTCTTTTTTTTGTCTGTCGCTGTCATTCATAAATCATTTTCGGGTGGATGGATTTTGATAAATTTTTTGTTCGATTGCAAACCTGATGATGACGTTCCCTTTGTTTGAACGCGAACAGCTCCGACCCTGTCTCCTAGGCAGAATGGCAAAACATGGTTTTAAGGGTTCTTTGCAAAATCTGGCTACACAGGTGCCAGTGTTACGCGACACAGGCTTATCATCGAAAATTCTACAACTCATCTCTTCGAGATCTACAACTTTGGTGACCATGACTTTTTTTTGCGGGACTACTCCCGGGGCCGCTGTGGGCACGAATATGGTTCGTTAACCCTTTGACGAAAATAGCTCTTTTTCAAATTTGGCAACGTTATTTCTTGTTTTCACATTACAATGGGGGCGTATCAGGTTATCAAGCACGACAGATACGAGGGTTTTGCTATATTGGCATTGTCCACAGTGGGGGACCCCCATTTTCCAAATCCTATCACGTTCGTGAGATTTTACCCCATGTCTGTCCCCTCCTCACTCGGCCGAAACCCCCTATGTGCAGCTAACTCCAAAATTTTCTTTGTCTCAAAATTTATGTTTTTTGTATGCTAAATGTTTTTTAAACATTTATTACCACTATTTATAAATATTGAACGCCGTTTTACAGCTTGAAAATACTTGCATGGTAGTAAAACTACATAAAAATATGGAAATATTTAGTATTTTTAAACAAAATTTATTCTCGCCGACTTTGAAATTTCCCTCGAGAATAAACATAGGCTAGCGTTGTGGATAGGCTAGCTACTTATAGATCCAAACCTTTTCATAAGGTTTCAAAGGTCTTTTCAAGTGACGAACACTATTTCCAAAATTCACTGAATTGTCATTTGCCTGGTTATGTATTGCACAAAAATGGTCTAAGTAGATAAGTATTTCTGAAGGCTGAATACAATGATATTTGATTACCCAGAGTCTAGTGTGCGTATTTCGTGTCTTTTCATGGGGTTTCAATGGGTTTAAGATCAATGAACGCAATTTCCAGAATACAGTCTGTCTTTAGTTGTTTGGTACATGGCATCAAAGATCTATATAAACGTTTTTCGAAATGCTGTATGTAATAGCTTATTTACCTAGAGCCTAACTTGCACATTTCATGGGGTTGGGTTAGTTAGCCAGATTTCCAGAATATAGACTGTCTTCAGTTGGCTGGTAATTGTCTATATAGGTTTTATAATTGGTTGAATACGAAGGTTTAGCTATCTAGAGACCAGCACAACATTATACACTTGATGTGTTGTCAGTTGTTTTCGATGGGTTTAGGGTCGATGATGTTTTAGAATTTTTAATTGGTTCAGGATTCAAGAGATTTTAGGATGGTATGTACATCAAACAAAGCCTGTTGTAGGTGATTAAATAAAAACTATGAAACCATGCTAGTTCCATTTCACCCTCGCTTGCGGGATACTAGTGTGAATTAGTTGTTGGATTGTTTATGTAAATTATTGTATTCACATTGAATTTATCTTTTTATATATTTTTTTCGTTGGATATGATGGCATATGCGTGTTCAGCTCAGTTACTCTAGCTGGTTCGATATAGATTTCAGGTAATGTGTAGATGTTTACTTCGAGGGAATGTGTAATAAGTGAAGCTGAGGTAATGAATCCAACTATGGCGAGCTTCCGTGGAGTTGAGGTTGAATGACATTTTTACTGGAAATTGCGGAATAGCATTGTATCTGTGTGTTGCTATGTTGCTTAATTGGAGAGTGAATGTGGAAAAAATAGCGCATTCTATCACATCGTCACTTCCATAAATCATTCGAATGATAACATAATTTATTTAGTTTATTATTTTGCACTGTATGATGATATCATGAATATTACTTTCAGATCGTTAAAGCACTCAATTATCTCAAAGAAGAGCGTGGTATTATTCATCGAGGTAAGATCCCTTCAAATTATGGCATTATTGCATTAATTATTATTATTAGTATTATTGTCCGTAATAATTCCAATGTAGTTATATAATGACAGATAATGCGGTTAATGGAATTGCATAAGACCGATTTTTGTCTCGAATTCCCAATCTTCAACCTATGAGAATTTCCCCAAGGTTAGCCGTGGAGAAGCTTGCTCTTCGGGTCAGCTGGAAGGGTACAATAGCATTTTATTGTGTGCTTCATGTATTGTTTCATGTGTTTATAAGTGTATCTACTGAGAATGAAATTTCTTTAGGCTATGCTTCATTTTACGAAGCTAGAAATTTACCTGTGAGAATTCCCCATATGGAGAGGCCAGTAATGCTATGTATATGATATAGGCAGGCAAAAAATTGGCAACCGCTATCGATATTGTTTATTTTGGCAAGTTTCAGCTATGTTTATTGTAATAATTATATTTCCTTAAATTTTTTTATTTAAAGTAATTTTTGAATAAAATTAAATTTTATCATTTATAATAATATTATGATAGATGTGAAGCCTTCGAATATGTTACTCGACTGGAATGGAACGATAAAGTTGTGCGATTTCGGGATCTCAGGCCGGCTCGTGGAATCCGAAGCTCGGACGCGTAATGCCGGTTGTGCTGCGTATATGTCGGTAAGCTGTGCTTGCGATGGATAATCTATACATTTATGTATTTAATAATATATGCATAGTAGTTATTGTATATTATTGTCGTATGTATATTAACAAAACGTGATGTTCGGAATATTTGCGATTTTGCCATGATCATTTTACCAAAACTGGATTTTCAACGGGTTTAGGTTCAGTGAACCCGATTTCCGGCACAGTCTGTCTTCAGTTGTTTGGTTACCAAGAATTGTCTGTATAGGTTTTCTGATAGGTTGAATACCATGATTTGGTTATCTAAAGTCCAGCAAAAATACTTGATACTTTTTTAGATGGGTTTAGGGTCGAATAGGTTTTAGCTTTTTCAATTGGTTCAGGTTTCAAGAGGTTTTGGTGCGGTATATGCATCAGACACATCCAGATACAGGCGATTAAACAAAATGATAATTTAAAAATGAACCCACGCTCGCCCAGTGTCACCTCCGCTTTTGACATACTAGTTTCGATCAGGCAAATTGGAAATTATGTACTACTGGAGTCAATAACTTGTAAGTTTTGCTGCCATAGTTAATTGCCATAAAACGATATGATCCATGAAATAACAGGATTTTATTTCAGTTTGTTTTGGCTTCGAATTGTGTATGGGTACATATAGCAGTTTTAAGAAAGTGAAATATACCCAAACGCTCGACCCCTGTCACACTACATGTTGCAGTTTGCTGTAAAGATAAACATCACATCATATTACTGGTTTTCTGATAGGAGAACATCATCGCGGTTAATCAATCCACTAGTTTCTAAGGTTTTTCTATCTTGAATGCAAAAGCTTATTGTGTTGAAAAGGGCATTTTCCACGTCGATGTCCTTGTAATACAGTACTAATCTTTGACACTAAGCCCGGCCCACCAAAAAACGCTGAGCTAAATTAAAAATAAAAGAGCATTTTTTCCCCGCAACGGCCAACGGCATGTCACTAATACATTAAACTAATTAGTACATTTTTAAAAGCAAAGCAATTACCGCAGCGCATTTTTCTAATTTGACAATAGCTCGGTATTTCAATATTAGTGGCACAGCATTTTTCATCGGCAAATGTGTTTCCAATAGCCAATTAAGCATATTTTATCTAGCATATTCTTTCCCAATAATATTTTTCAGGGGGATTCTTTTTTATCATAGCGTTTTTCAAGAAAGCATTTTCCCTACTAGTTGAATGAGCAATATACGACACCCTTATGATTAGTGTTAAGAAAGGATGTCTGGATCGTAGAATTTTAGCTGATATTCGGAAATGGCAAACAATATTTATTCCCATCACTAATCATAACAAATTTCACGGTATCGAGCACTTTTCCTTGAACCAAATTCGGTTTTGCTGTGGGTTGAGGGCCTTCTTTTATGTTTATGTTCAAACGGGTGATATAATGTGGCTAAGTTCACATTATTATAGGTTTTTTACATGTATTAATATTAGCTAGTTTAGTGCTATACACACCTACGTTGATGCGCCACCTGATCACATGTCGAAATATAGGCAGTGAATGATTGGACCAGGACTGTAGGAAAAATATCGCCGCGTTTCAAATCTCCTGTCATCGTTTTGATATAGCAAAATTAACGAAAACCGCAAGCTCAAACATCTATTCTGCAGAGTGGAAGGCTGTCATAAGCCTGGAGTGTCTGCTTGAAGGTGCCGAGGATCGGAGCCAGTTATCACCTGAGTAGGCACTGCCCTGGCCACAGTGGGGTGGGGTAGTCTTTCGAAATTCTACCATTTTCGTGCTCCTGCACGGCCGAAACCTTCAGGTTCTGCTAAATTCATGATTTATAAGAAATGACTTTAAAATCATGTTTTTGTATAGTAAATATTTCTTAAACATTTAGTGCAACTATTTTTAATTCAAAACCACTGCTTTATAGTATGAAAATGTTTGCACGGCAGAAAAAATACATGAAAATTTGGGAATGTTGAGCATATAGGACAAAACTTTGTTATCCCATGAAATTTCAGCCCAGAACGAACGTGCCTCGCCTCCGCACTGTGGACAGGCCAGAGACAGAGCATTCCAAATGTGAACACAGCGATAAGAAAAAAATTATGAGTCGCTAATAAAGTATTTAGAAAAGAGATAAAATAATTTTCTACATGTCAAAGTGTTTCAATGTTTCCATTTTCAGCCGGAACGCATCGAGCCTCCAAATCCTCAAAAACCACTGTACGATACTCGAGCAGACGTTTGGAGTCTTGGGATATCTCTGGTTAGTCTGTAGTAATTTTTGGTCGTATAATGTGGATTTATAGATTCGTTATGGCTTTTTTCTATGTATGATTTTTTAAATTATTCCGTGCGAAATTTATTCCTTTAACTCGTGCGCTAGTTTGTATATCGTACAATATTTGACAAATATATGCCGACGCCATGGATCGAATACTGATCGCGTTGGTGGAAAACGGCGTACACAAACAACTGAGCTATCTGGGAGCAGTTGCTCGATTTCTTAAAGAACCTCGCAAAGCGAGCGAATAATATGATAGTAAACTTAAGGTGACCCCGCCAACCATCCTATTTTGTATTTTGGCGTAAAATTTATTCCGGAACGCTTTTAGTCAATTGAAATTCGACGTAAAACTGTTTGCGAACACAGCGCTCGCGATTGAAATCTAACCATTTTGTGTTCGCGAAAATTCAAGTAAAATTACCCAAATTTTTGAGAACGAAAATTTGTCGATTTGACTGTGACGTCACTTTTGCATTAAATTTGTTCGTTACCCTGAATAATCGAAATTTAAATGATAATAATTCTGTTTGAACACAAGTTCTAGTTTCTGGCGCTTGAATTTGATTTTGCCAATTTTCGGATAGCGAAAAACCAAATGAAATTAAGCCTACTTTCTGTAACAAGGTTTTGCGATTCGATATCGGCAATGACAAAATAGGATGGTTGGCGGGGTCACCATAAGTTTATTCACACAGCAACACACGTCGAAACATGTTTGTCGCTACAAATTCATCTGTACAACGGGTCGAATTATATGCGCTGATGCAAATTGGCGGAGTTGGGTGGGAAAGGGATAATGTATGTGGTCTTGTCGTGAGCACCTAATCTTGTGAACCCTCGTCAATTAGTGTCTTGTTTATATTTTTTCTATATTAGTGGCTGCTATGTTTTCCCGTTCGTCTGAAAATATGTCACTTCTTATGGACGGTGATGTGGGAATCATTTTATTAGAGGATGTAGGGCTGCTTAGTCATTAAATAATTTTTTGTAAAATTTGTCGGCTGGTGGCTAATTTATGCAACATTTGATTAGAATGGCTGTATAACTTTTATCTAGGTTGTAAGAACCATCGCCTAAAATTGTCTGGAATGGGTAATTAGGTACCCGGATGAATGACTGTACTGCTTTAAATGATTAACAATGTCGCAGCCGTGACCTCTTTACTTCAACTTTTGGTTATTTGCCTGCTTTTCGTGTTTCAGGTTGAACTAGCGACGGGTCGCTTTCCGTACGCCGACTGTCATACAGATTTTGAAATTTTAACCAAGGTCCTACAAGAAGACCCTCCAACGATCGCTGAATCTCAAGGATTTTCTTCTGATTTTTGTGATTTTGTGCGGAAATGGTATGTTCCTTTCTTCTGGCTTACGGTCGGTATGTGGTGGTCTGATTTCCTACAAACCAGATTCTTTCAAAACTTACCTTTGCTCCAACGAATGTCTTTTGGGTCCAGACCTTAAACGCTGCGTCCAGGCTGCCAAATTTTGCCTGTATGATTTCGCGCGTTTTTGCACAATACAGGAACGTAATTACATAGACAGAGAATATTTACACCACCTCCAGCTGCAAGCAACTATATATGCATGTGAGCACAAACGGTTGAAAGCCTGCACTTTGAAATATAGTTTATTAGTAAACCATATGTCTCCGAAACCGAAACTTGGGTCTACGTGAAAATATTTTGGTACAAACGCACCGGTTGACCCAAAAATACATTGCTACAAACAATTAATTTGTCCCGCCTTAATTCCATCTCTCTATTTGAAAACATAATGTATAGTCAGGATGCACTCTAGTGAACAAAACCATCGCTCTCAGCGTGCTTGATAACTTAATAGACACGCGTTTGAATGCACAAAATACGCAATATCATGCGGAAATGCGAAAAGTCCAGTCCGGACAAAAATTCTTCACGTTGTATCACTAATAATGTAGGTTATCCTTTTTTCTGAATAGCTGTGGATTTAATACAAAAATTGCGCATTTTCTCAAATTTAGTGCACTAATAGACCAACAGTACTTGGAAATATGATATTTTATGTATTACGGAATATTATCAATTCATATCATGAAATTTGCTAATATTTCAATTGGCTTGTGCAGTAGTTCTACGGTTGTTGCGGCATATCTCATATCTGTGACTAAATCAGGATGCTTTACTATTATGGATTGAACATGTTATCAGCAAATGCAATATTCATTTATCTGGATTGCTTTTTGTTTTAGCCTGACCAAAGATTATCAGAAACGACCCAAGTATCCTCAGCTGCTGGTAAGAATAACGATGTTTTTATTGAATAGGTAAAATTGGGAATAGTCATATAAGCTCTTCTCGATATATCCAGTGATGACTCTGTGGAAAGTGCATAACGGAAAGTTGATGTTCCAAAAGTCACTAGCTGTATGTGCTGAACAGATCACAGACGTCGTTGTGTTTATAACAAAATTTTTGTTTTGCTACGAAAACTATTTATTTCTAGGTATTGAGTTTTCCCCAGACGTCTCTTAGCTGTTGAGCAGTGAGTAACCGGATTTCTGGTTCCACCGAAAATTGTGTTTCGATTGCTGTTCCAGCAAAAGGCAAAAACCATACTTTAAAAATTTTGTTTAAAATTTTCCACATTTTTGCTTCATCTGTGGTCTAAACATGTAATATATACACAATGATCAAGTTCCAATACAACCAAACAAAAGAAAAGATTAACACAGCCAATTGCATTGTGCAACGTAAGTAGGACACATAATTTCAGTACTAATATTTCATCTTTACGCGGAGTTTGTTAACACCACAAAACCAGGTCGATGCTTGTAGCAGCTATTTCACCCATTCAGAAGTTTGCGGTGTATGTTAAAATTAAACCGGTCCAAATTGGTAACAAACTATGGATTATTTAGAAGTACTTAATTGCAAGTTCGGCTAACATAAATTGCGTCAAACATCAGCCAGTGCGGTTGTAAACTTTGTAAATCAATATAAATTAGAGTAAAGTAACATATCTGCAACGCAGCCAGAAACTGTGTTCTTGGCAATCAACTGTATATATTGGAACTGTTCGATCAGTATCACAGGTTGTCTCATTTACAGCATTCTGATCAGAAAGTCATCACCATCATCTAGCTGATGGGCACTGGTTACCTATCGCTAACCTAAACAATGTTTCCGACCACTGATCAGAAAATTATAGTATACCATATATTATTTTGTTTTGAAACCATATAAACAATAATTCCAAGTTTGCTATGAAATTGCATGAAACACGCATGTCTAGTAAAAGGAGGTGAAAGTCATGCTTTACAAGCGCATTCAGTTTGAAGCAATTTACGCAAGGTTGTATAGTGGAAGGCAATTTTTGCTCTGTGGGTTAAAAACCGACATATAGATCGAGAAGTAAACATTATTAACTTCCTTAGCCTCTTCAGTGTTCAAGAGAGGCAATAATGTCATTGCAATACATTAAGTTTCATGTAAAAGTTGTTTTTAATACATTTTATACCCACTGTACTTTCATTTCTTCCTTCATCTGTTCTAATATATATAAGTTTCCAAGACCATGTTCCGCATCCACTTTAAATGGACAGTTCCGGCTCCGGTTATTCCCTGCTGGTGAAGTATCGACCTCTGCAAGTCTCCCTGTGGGCCTGCGCGGAGGCAAATTCAGTGAAGAGAAAGCGGGGTTGCAAGACTCACAAATTTGATCAACAGCTATTGGTAAATGCTGCAGAATGACAGTTTATGTATCATTTTCGTACCAACTACTGGCTACTAAATCAATTATAAATTTTAGAATTACCCGAGTTATCATAAGACTTCTGGTAGAGCCGAGCGGGGCGGGACGATTTCAGGAATAGGTAAGGCCAGTGGGAGAGGTTTTTAGGGTGCACGTTCAAGCCACCTATAGCGAGAACCTCGAGCTAATGCGCGAGTAAATTTAAGGTGACCCACCAAACCATCCTATTTTGTATTTTTGGATACAATTTGATACGAAACGCTTTTTGATCAATTGAAATTCGGCGGAAATCTGTTCGCGAACACAGCGCTTGCGATTGAAATCTAACCATTTTGTGTCCGCCAAAATTGAAGTAAAATTACCCAAACTTTAGAGAACGAAATTTTGTCGATTTGATTGTGACGCCACTTTTGCATTAAATTTGTTCGGCGAACACTGTATAATCCCAATTAAAATGATAATGCATTAGGGAACAGAATTTCTGCAAACTGAAATCGCCCAAATTCTGTTCGAACACAAGGTCTAATTTGTGGCACTTTTGATTTTGCCGAAAAACCGAATGAAATTAAGCCTGGTTTCCGTAACCAGGGTTTGCGATTCGATATCGGTAATGACAGAATAGGATGGATGGCGGGGTCACCTTAAGTTTACTCAAGCATAATACTAGGTGCAACACCTCTTTTAGCAACTATATATAATATTCAGCTGCTATCAGTGTAGTGCAGCCCGGTGCTCCCGGCAAATAGCAAAGCATGTGGGGCCGAATAAAGTCAAATCAACGTTGGCATAAACAGTATTTTATTTTCAAACAGTAGTGTTGTCGCATGTGGGGCCGAATAAAGTCAAATCAACGTTGGCATAAACAGTATTTTATTTTCAAACAGTAGTGTTGTCGCCATCTTAATATAATTCTACCGTGACAGGTTTAAAAGGGAGGTATATTAAGTACTGTCCGTAACTTTGCTCTGTGAACACGGCTTGTTAGGCATCCAGAAGACTGTGCACAGTCTTTGAAAGTTGAGCTAATCATCTTTGGCGTGTTTACCAACTATCTAATGAATGTGGCGATTGGATTGTTTATTAGATGTGTTTACTACTGAATTATTGCTTTTATATTGTGTACAAATATTTTTCTTATTTCAGCAAACAGCGTTTCTGCGTCGCTACAGCGAAAATAATAACTACAGCGACCGGAGTTGTGGTAATGACAGGGGCACGCCGAATTCTGTTGGGGTCGATGTGGCATCGTGGTTCGCCGACGTAATGACACCAACCGACGAAGACAACAGTAATCCGGCGCCATCCAGAATAGCCAATGGAACAGTTGGATTGTTTGCGACACCCACTGCAATGCCCCATACCCAGAGCTCCGACTGGTAAAGTGTAGAAGACACCAAACGGTCCGCCGATGTGAAAGCTAATATAGCCAGGCAGTTTAAACTAGATTATTTTGTATCATCATCAACTATTCTCGGTATTTTGTTTTTTTTTCAAAAATGATGCTCTTGTAGCATTTTTGTATCTAAATCTTTACACAACGAAAGGAAAAGAGGCGAAAGGGCCAAACTACGTTCGATAGAAACCAAAATTGAGGTCAAATCAATAGGTTCCAAATTGAGCTCAGAGTGTTTTTCGAGGATCCCGAAATTTAACTGCGTTCGATAGAAATCCAAACTGAGGTCCAATCAGTAGGTTCCAAATTGAGCTCAGAGTGTTTTTCGAGGACCCCGAAATTTAACTGCGTTCGATAGAAATCCAGACTGAGGTCCAATCAATAGGTTCTAAATTGAGCTCAGAGTGTTTTTCGAGGACCCCGAAATTTAACTGCACTACGTATATTATATTCACATGACGAGGTGTAGCAAGAAGTATTAAATTCGTTTGCACGGTCCCGGTGCCGGTCGAGCTCAGGATCCTGACAAATGTTGGATATTGCGCGATCACTATGCGTGGGTCATTTTCAGTTATGATAAAACTATAGGAACATTATTAAAATCTTCCTCTAGGGATCATAAAGACGGCATTAGAAATTCACAGGTTATAGATTTAAAAAACTGGAATTTTAAGTTTCTTTTTTTACAATTTTTCATTGGTGCCCAAAATGCGTTGGCTTATGGCAGTAAGTTTTCATAGAGGTGAAGGCCATCTGCGGGGTAACCAAAAATTTTCTAAAGTCTGTACCAGATTTGCTTTGTAACTTTCCCCAATATTCCCATAAAATTTATGTAATTTTGCTCATCTTTCCTAAACCTCTTCTCACTCGGGAGTAATTATGACTTATTGGGTAACTTCCTTAAGGGCGCCTATGGTAG
This sequence comes from Trileptium ribeirensis, assembly GCA_030248225.1. Lineage (NCBI taxonomy): Eukaryota > Metazoa > Nematoda > Enoplea > Enoplida > Thoracostomopsidae > Trileptium > Trileptium ribeirensis. Next base: position 13,124 of record JASANE010028272.1, read on the forward strand.
CCCACTGTCGCTAGCCTTAGCGGCTGCAGGTCGGTCAAGTTTATCATTGTTTTCATTTTATTAAGCAATCATGTTAGCTATACACTTTTATGTAGCCCGCTTGGTTCAACTGAATAAAAACACAAAAAATTTTCTTTGTGGCCATGTGGTCGATACAGGGATGCTGAGACATACCAAATGAAGGTTCAACAAGGCAAACATAACGTTTTTATTGTGCTAATTGACAAGTAATGTCAACTGTTAACCTATAATGAGCTAGAGATTTAATAAAAATTTATTTTTTGGGGTATTTCGAAGTTGGCCTGTGTTCTAAAAAGTGTTGTACGGCAAAGTCTCAAGTTGCCGTCTCTTTTATTTATTGGAATATTCTGGAAAGGTTATAGTTTAAAATATTGATGTGCTTTGGCGAGCTAAAATTTTGTTTTCGGATAATTTCTGTCGAGAATTTTGGCAAGAAATCGTTGTAGCAGCGCATACAAAGCTATGGATCAATTAGTCATCAAATTCGTTGGTTGCTACTTCAATAAAAATAATTGTCTATCGAACCAGTGACCAATTATGTGTAACAAAGACAAACGTAGAAGAATTTTTACGAAAGACGCTATAAAATCTGATGCAACAGAAAGCATGCTAAGCATTTGGAACAAAGATGTCGAATAAGATACATTCAAAAACATGTCTACCAAAAATTGAAATTATAGAACAGGAATCGAATTAAAATTACATAGTTATAACCTACCAACATCGAACGTTTCTCGAGCAAATTTAAGAATAACCTACACTTAACGACGAGAAGCTTCTGGAACAAAATTCGAGCACCCATGGAGGAAAAGTTTCATATTTCTGGAACGAACATCGAATAAAATTGTTTGAAAGGGAATAATTTTTGAATGCGTCTCGAACAAACTAAGCAAAAGCGCGCCAAACATTTGAAACATCCCGAACAAAATTCGAAAACGTTGGAAAAAATTGAAATTTTTCGAACAACCACCGAGTTGACGTCGAGCAAGCATCGAGTTAACAACACTACTTTCGCGTGAGTAGCAATTGACCTGCCGGTTGATCTGTCATACAGTAATACAATCCAATGATTACCGTTCCGTGTCTACCCTATGTAGGTGTATGCGGTCATTGTTACTTAATGTTTAATACTTGCATAATAAGTAAGCATATATTTGATAGCCGGGACGGACTACTGAATATATATTTTTTACGTTCAGGTTTAGCAGATTGTGTTTTACAGAGATATTTGGTTCTTTTCCATTATCCCCCAGCCCGAATTTGGTCAATTTTGAAGATACAGAGCAGATTTTGGTACCAATCGATTCAGCTCGATGAGGCGCTTCAGAAAATACTCATTTTACTCATATCCCTGAATTTTTTTCGATTTTTTGAGGGCCCAATAGTGCCCCCTTCGGAACCCAAAATTTTTTTTCGGAATATGGTCATGTTTGGTATCATTCGACTCGGCTTGATAAGTAACCCTGAGGGCAGTACGTTATAACATTAGAAAAAGGAACAGCTTAGAGCGGGGGTTCGGGGGGCGGTAGCCCCCGACTTAGGCTTAGTGTATGTCTCATAAGGACCTTTAGTAGCCTAGGCTAAGACTAAGACTTGGGCTTAGTATATCGAGAACGGCATGGACTGCATTTTATTTCCGCCCCTCAGGGTTACTTGGGCCCTGATAACTTTCTAACGGTGGCGTAGATTTCAATATGATAGATTTCTCTCATCAAGCCGAGTGGAATGGTACTAAAGATGGCCATATTCAGAAGGAAAAAAATTTTTGGGTTCCCAAGAAAGGCACAATGTCTAATAGGGGCCAGCCAAGGCGCGCTTCAGAGCCACGGCAGACTGTGACAAAATCTTATCCTTCCGCACACCTTTTAAGGTAAATGATGTATAAACAGGTATTCGTTAACTATGATGATTACATAAATATGTTATAGGATTTCATAAAAATATAGAGTATCTCCATAGTTAATCAATGAAACTATAAGAAGTATCTCGCGCTCTCTCTGCACCGCAAGATAAGGTCATGAAGGGTTACTGTGTTACCTATGTGGTAGAAGGGCAGTCAGAATTCAAAACTTGGGACTCGATAAGTTTAATAATCACATTTTACAGTGACGTGTTGCCGTCTATATGTAATTAATATAGGCAATTTCTGACTAAATTATATTCTTTGTAGTATGGTTACCTTTATTTTTGCTGTTAAATCATAAATAGTCTCAAATAGTGTACAATTTGGTACAAATCCACTAAATCTTTCAGGTGTCGTAATAATTATCGGTGTAAATAATATGTGCTATCGTTGTTTAGTTATTTTATTTTCTGTATATAATTTATTTTATGTAAAATAGTTATTGATGTTTAAATAAGAAATTGGCAATGCATTAAGAAAATTGTAGGAAGAACAGTATTTTGGACCATGTTATGCTTTTTTGTCTTTAATGTGATTGTATAAAGTTTTGTCTCTCTAAGCCTAAGCTTTAGATGAAGCTCCAACTGAAAATCCTTTTCCCCCTCAGAGTTATACCCATGCTAACTACCCCTTCCCCATTGCTATAGCGGAAAACTAAACGTCCTGCAAGAAATAAAATATTAGTTTGTAAAGAAGTGAGAAAGATTATTGTTTAATTACATAGCTAGAGCGTTGGCAGAGGCGTGTGTATACTGACTGGATCTGTGAAGCGGATGGTGACAAATTGTGGGACGACCTGATTCAGAGCATGCACAGTTGAGATAAAATGAAGAACATTGAAATAATGTGGCTTCAGTCAATTATTGTTTTTTTTTCACAAAGGTTGACGGTTTTGATTTAAGACTGGAGGTACTGAATTGAATTTGTTTTTTAAACGATTTAAAAGAACATAAATGCTGTTGAAAGTACCATAAAAATAACCAAATCGTATATTTTTGATTAGTATAGTAAGATAAACGGGTCCCAGAAATATGTTATCTAAAATTTCTTGCGTGATGTAAACTTATAATAATACGTGTGAGAAATTACTTTGCGATCTATTAAGTTTTAGTAATTAATAGCTTACATGCCTTTTCTGTCTATAGTCAATGTATGCACAAATCTATTGGACTAGCTTAGTTATTTTTTGTATTAACCATACAACACAATCGAATATTTATTTCTGTTTGACTCCGCCATTGTATGTACTTGTTGCTTCTGCGTATGTTTTATTTTGTCAATGTTCATACAGTGGTTTAGCTCATAAAGGCATGTATTGTAGTGTTTATTTGGAGTAGCTCAGTGGTTAGATCAAACGTGCATCAAGCCGACGTTCGTGAGTTCTAATCTCACCTCTGGGGATATTTTATGATATCCTGAACTGATGTGTTAGCTTTAAAGATTTATGTATATCTTCAGAATTTGGGTAAGCGTGTGACAATAATATTCCTCATGAAATTGGAATCAGAAAACATCAGATAAAACTTTAAACGATACTTATAACTAATCGTTCTTTGAATGTAAATTTGGTTTTTGAATCGTTACATACAGCCATAGTTTAGTGCCTGCCGGTTTCGTTTAGACTAGTCGCTGCTACATAGATAATACGGATTGTGATTATTGTATTAAGACAAAACATTCATGAAAATCCTAACCTGGGTTCTTTGTAACTGTCTAGAACAATTTGTTTAGGACTGTGATCGATAATTAGTATTTTGGGTCTTGCCAGATGCTGCAGAGATTCCATGGTTTAGTGTGTTTCGCGCCTAAATCCGTCTCATCAGTTGCTAATCTAGTGTTGCGGTACGGCTCAACGTTCTCGTCTAAAGACTTCGCGGTGTCATTTCGTATAATGTATAATAATTCGCCGTGTGATAAGCCTGCTTATGATCGTTATATATAAATATTATCATATATATTTCTAGTTTATGATTGCAAATATTTTTAGCTTGTCTCGACCTAGAACCTTTTAACGCCTGAGCTCATATGTGTAATGTACAATGTTTGACAAATCCAAACTCGCGCCGTGGGTCAAATACCGATCGCATGCGTGAAAACGGCGTACGCAAACCACTTAGCTATCTTTGTAACTGTTTCTTGGTTCATTAAGGAGCCTCACAAAGTGAGCGAATAACACTGCGCGTGTAAACATACGCAACGCGACATACTTATTTTATACAACGCATTGCAACATTCGCTAATGTCAATTGGCAGAGTTGGGCATGAAAGGGTTAATCTGGTCCCAATGTGAGGTACATAGCATTCCTGATTTAGGAGTACCCGCCAGAAGTATTATGTATGTATAACCAGTGCTTGCTCGCCCGCAGTGCCAATATTCGTTTCCGGCACGTACCGTACGCGATACTGTTCTACAGTCATTCTCTCTAATAAAAGCAAATTTTTGTGCCAATCGTTCGCGAAAAATGAATAGCTGTTCAATTGCTATTCGTGAACAGCTCTCTGCGTATAAAATTTGCGTTTATTTCTGAGCATGACTAGAGATCCTGGATATCGAACAAAGCTTTCAAAGATTCATATACATGTTTGTATATTTCAGCGTCAAAGGGATTTCTCATCGCTTAATTTAATCAGTAATATAAATTGAGGAGTGACATGATATCGGTGTGAAAATGTAATAATTAAAATATAAAGTTTTTCATTTTCACGTAAGAGTTTTCAATGATATTTAATAAGCAGAATATTAATTGCAAACCTTCCGGTTCCAGAGATTTATGTTATTGGAACTAAACGATGGAATGTTCGGAAAAGGCAAGACATTCGGTGAAATGCACTGACGCTGGTTTGAGGTTCGTCGTCAGACAGCCGGGTACTCATAAAACGGAGCGAAGTCAAGGAACGTTTCTTCGGAAGAAAATACAGTTGCAACAAAAATAGAATCCCAATTTCTCGTGAAAAATTTTTCTTACCTGTATATATCCAACTATGGTTCGTAACGATGTTATATATTCATTATTTTGTGTACCGATTATATATAAGCAGGATATTTAATCGCAATGCTATGTCAGGATTGTTATTTGGTGCGAACTTTTAGTAGACGTTACTCAGGTTTCTTTCGATATAAATAGCTTAAATATTTACGCATATTCGCAGCGTCGTAACAGCATTATTGTAATTTGTATATTTTACAGTCGCGGAACGTTGGACGCAGTTATAATTGATACTCCACGCAGTTGTATTTTGAATTTTTTTTATAAATGCACTAATAACATTTAATATAGTTTGGGGGATACACCAGGATTAGGGGACTAACGATAAATTCGAAAAACCGCAGGAATTGGTTTTTTCCGGCAAATGCAGCTTTACTAGAAAAATTTCAGAGGCCAAATGAAAACAACTGTTTGTATATATTGTGTTGGCAGGTAAGGCTGTTAAACCAAATTGCTTTTTTGATAGGTCATCGGTTTGGGATTAGGCCGCCACTGTGCGGCGTTTACAGATATCATAAATTTTTGGCTATGACGAATTTGTGAGTGACAAATTACGATTCAAAAACATATTCGTAATTTATTACCCTTGGGCTTTACCCTAGCTAATACAAAGCATTAATTCGGCAAAAGCTAGGTGTGACCGTGTAGTTCAACTCTAAAATCGGAACTTCCAAATGTTCCAAGTTGTAGACAGATGTGACCGTAATCAAGCAATAGAGAAAGATCCTAATGCTAGTTAACCACGCAAAACCAATTTTTCGCTACAACAACAATTATGACTCAGGAACAGACGGGGATCTTTTTTACCAATGATTATAGTAAACCATTGGCACATAATAGCAACATTTCTCTATTTTCCGCTTTCCAAAAGCACCGATTAAACAAACCCACTTTTAGACCAAAATCACGTAGACTTTCGTTCTTTTTGCTTATAACATGGTGACCGATAAAGTAACGTGATGAAAATTCTAACAATGCAGGTGACCTGTTCTACTACAACCTCATCCTTGACAGCTATCCAGTAACCCTTTTACCAACTGAATATGAGAGAAAAACAACCAATTTTGTGTCAAACTATTGAGCTTATCTATGTATTTTATTTTCAAAGCTATGGTGCTAAATCCAATTGTATCAGCGTAGGATCTAGTTTTAATAATATAATATGCACTTTGGTATGTATGGCTTGTTAGGTATTTTTTACGCGTTATCTGAATGCTAATATTTGTCTATAATTTTGTGATATATATGTTGTAGAGGCTCCGTCTACTAGTTTGCAGTAAAGCGGCGGTATTGTGTTCCCAATTTATTTCTAATTGGAGCGTCACAGATACCTCAATTTGAATGAAATTCCGAAGTTTAGTGTCGGAGATTTTTGTAATTATTGGGTTCTCCGAGTAATTTAGTTGGGCCTATTACTTGGTTAAATGGTAGTGATTTACCACCGGATACCCATGCACAGCTCATGATTTAGCCCAGTGCTTCCCGTAGGCCGCTAGCAGTCACATAATTGGTTTCCGATTTATAGCGCTGACTCAATATTGTCAAATTTTATATTGCTTTAAAGTGCTAAAACATTTTTTGAAGTATTTTAAAATGACAATTTGCTGTGAATAGTTCGTCGCGTAGCTTTGGTTGGACCATGTTTATAAATGTCGCAATAGTTCAATATACCAATGCTGACTACATCTTGAGGGGAGGCGAAATGGTAAAACTTGGTAGACGTATTTTGGGACCATTTATTCGCCGCAGAGCATTCGGTTACAGCAGAACTAATTTTTTTGCGTTATTTAATCAATAATATTTTAATGCATGTTTTAGCTGTAAGTGTTGATGTGATCAGTGCCATTATTTTATTTGCTGCGTATAATATATTCGTTTGTGTTACACACAGGCTGTTGTGTAGATATTCAGTAAAATACTGACGTGAGTTATTTGTGAGCGGAATGATTTGATTCGGGGTGTTTGTATAAATACTACTGTGCAAGAGCTTCGTTGCAAGAATAGGCTGGAGTGCCCGGAAAATGCTTTGTATGGTTTAAGTGGGAACGAACTAAAATAGTTGGTTCTCGGTTGGCGCCCAAATGAGTGAATTTGCCCTCCGGAAGTTTGGCATTAGTTTGTATTCCCACGTACCCCAGCAATTTCGCACTAGTATGTTCCTATTCTCCTTTGTGTTTCAAGGAAATTGCCAAGTGATATTAAATGCATTCGTCTTAGCCTAAGCCAAGGTCCTTATTTAAGACAACTAAGCCTAAATCGGGGGCTGTTTCCCTCCAAACCCCCGCTCTAAGCTGTCCTTTCTAACATGACATGCTGCCCCTCAGGGTTACTTGGGCGCTCAGTTCGATAGACATGTAAAGCGGTCTAACGGCGCAATTGCACTCCTGCGACCCGTAATGAAAAAGCTCATGGCCCGAAAGAAATTGCCATCAGGTTTTAATATGGTGACACACTTTTTTCGGCGTGAACAGCAGTTTTACGTTGAATGTGAAGATCAAACTTTGTGGCGCCTTCCGACTGCCAGGTCCATTTACAGGACTAAACTGAAGCGGTATGATGGAGCCGTGCAACTTTGTCGTCTTACGATTTATGAACTTAAGTTTTCCTGCAGAGTAACCCGTTCACATTAGTGTTTGTGTTAAAGTACCGGAAGGGATTCTATTTACCTCTACCTTCGCGAAAGGACCCTGTCAGGCTAGCCCCGTCTTTTATCCTTTCCGGCAAGCCTTTCGCCTATTGGAAAAAGCACACCGTCGCTAGGAATATTTTGGTTTTTACTACATCACTCTTTAGACTTCTGCATTGTCTACTGAGCTCTTCTATATTATGTTTACCCCTGGTCTATAAAGCGTCCCTTGTTTGTGGTAGATAGCCTAATTTGACAGTCGTTTCACCATTGTCCGGCTGGTCACAATACACGGCAGTTGTGGCATTGAAGCGCTCAGTGCGGCCATACATAAGTTCAAGCGGTTTGCCTTTGGTCGCGGCGTGTGCTTACACATCGACAATAGCTGAACGGAGTTTCCTTCACGTTATCACAACGTCGATGATTTTTTTGAGCGACCATCTTGAGGAGCGTTCGACGTAGAGTCTGACATAGTGTTCAACCAAACCTTTCGACTACGGGTAATACTGGAAGAAGCACGTCGCTCTATTCGATTCATGTTTAATAGAAGAATCCAGAATCCCGCCCCTGGTCCAATGAAATGACTGCGGAAAAGACCTTGTCTGAAAATATTTGATACATGGTTGCTGCAACAGACAACCGATTTATCTGATAATATGACGACCTCGGGCCATTTCAAGAGAGGTTCAACCACAATAAGTACGGCGTTATTACCTCGTTGAGGTTTTAGCATCGATATCCGGTCGACTTCGAGATGGTACCAAGTGGAAGCAACATGCAGAACATGTCACTAAGCTTTCATTTTGTCGAACCCTTTAAGGTCCACCGCATGACACCGTTCGCTCGACTGCTTATATTCAAGGGCGTAAACGCGAAGAAATTTTGGAAGACATGACATCATGAATAATATCCCCAGTCATATTTTGCAAAAAATGCGTTTATAACACAATGATTTGCGTTTTGTCACGCTCGAAGTGTCTTTGTATTTTCTGTCCCTCAACAACGCCTCTCAGTCTTCCGTTTTCGGCTCTATAATTTCCAACTTATGACTGTGTTGTATTATTGTGATTACCTCTTTTCCCATTTTATTGCTGAACCATTTAGCCCAATTTTGTTTTCAAAGATTTAACTTCTACCGAATTAAGTACTGTCCATGAAGCGTGGTACTGTCCGATCTTGAGGTAATTAGATATATCTCTATAATCCGATGTGATAATTGATACATTGCTGTAAATAACCGTTAGTCGCCTTGGCACAACCCTGTGGTTAGTCGAAAATGAAAATAAACGTTTTATTTTTGACGGAGTCGTGAGTTTTTTGGCGTATGAACAATACAAAATCGTTAAGACTTAGCATGATTAAGATAATGTACGTTTTATTCTTTACGGTGGCGTGAGTTGTTTGGCGCTTGAACAATACAAAATTGTTGAGACTTAGCACGATTAAGAAAATAAACGTTTTATTCTTGACGGCGACGTGAGTTTTTTGGCGTTGGAACAATACAAAATCGTTGAGACTTAGCATGATTAAGATGATATACGTTTTATTCTTGACCGCGGATCGAGTTGTTTAGCGCTTAAACAATACAAAATCGTTGAGACTTAGTATGATTAAGATAATGTACGTTTTATTCTTGACGGTGGCTTGAGTTGTTTGGCGCTTGAACAATACAAAATTGTTGAGACTTAGCATGATTAAGAAAATAAACGTTTTATTCTTGACGGCGACGTGAGTTTTTTGGCGTTTGAACAATACAAAATCGTTGAGACTTAGCATGATTAAGATGATATACGTTTTATTATTGACCGGGATCGAGTTGTTTAGCGCTTAAACAATACAAAATCGTTGAGACTTGGCATGATTAAGAAAATAAACGTTTTATTCTTGACGGCGGCGTGAGTTTTTTGGCGTTTGAACAATACAAAATCGTTGAGACTTAGCATGATTAAGATAATATACGTTTTATTCTTGACGGCGACGTGAGTTTTTTGGCGTTTGAACAATACAAAATCGTTGAGACTTAGCATGATTAAGATGATATACGTTTTATTATTGACCGCGGATCGAGTTTTTTGGCGTTTGAACAATACAAAATCGTTGAGACTTAGCATGACTAAGATAATATACGTTTTATTCTTGACCGCGGCGTGAGTTGTTTGGCGCTTGAACAATACAAGATCGTGAGACTTAGCATTATTATGATAATATACGTTTTATTCTTGACGGCGGCGTGAGTTGTTTGGACCTTGAACAGTACAAAATCGTTGAGACTTAACATGATTAAGAAAATAAATGTTTTATCTTGTATCATAAAACTTCAATGATATATTTAAAAAAGCGCACGAAACCCATGAGCTAATTTGTGATTTGTACACTATGAATAGGCTTAAAGTTGAAAGAAAAATGTAAATTCATATATGGAGATTATATTACAAAGCAGAACTGAACTAATTTTTTTACATTGAATCTACTCCCAAAAAATAAACAACAAAATAGATGCATTATATCAAAAACAATGATCTTTTTTATTTATTCAACTATTTCTTTCGACCAGGTAACCCTGAGGGGCGGTACGTTATAACGTTAGAAAAAGAGCAGCTTAGAGCGGGGTTTTGGGGCGCGGCAGCCCCCCCCCCCGACTTAGGCTTAGGCTTAGCGTATGTCTCATATAAAGACCTTAGCTTATGCTAAGACTAAGGCTTAGGCTTAGTATATCGAGAACGGCACGGCCTGCATTTTATTTCCGCCCCTCAGAAAATGTCCAATTAGTTCGCCATCATCTGTTCAACTGCATCAGCATGTATGTGCATATTGTAGATTTCTTTAAGCCCGGTTAGTTTTTGCTGAGCAATCAACGGACGTGAATTTGTAGTAAATGGCGTAACAAGTCTCGAATGTTCTCAAGGTTGTTCCGCCCCTGAAATCAAGCTCGGTTCTTATAGCTTTTTCATACAACTCAAATTGTTGTAAATGCTCTAAAACAATTTTCACTGCACATTTGCGCGATGCATTCGCATTAGTACAAGCTTCCCTAAAAATGCTCACTTACCGAGGCTTAGCTCATAACGATGGTGGTTGTCCAGCAAGTATGTTTTTCTATATAAATAAAAAGAGTCCCTAATATTGTGTTGCAGAAAATGATTCAGAGCTAATTGTGAGTTCATCCTAAAATAATGTGATAAAACATATTAAAGTTTAAATCATGAATGCTTCGTTTTGATATAGCCAACTAACATATACTCCGTGAAAGTTGGAAAATCGTTACAATGAACTATTTCCACGACAGAGTAAAATTTAGGTTACTGTTCTACGAGAGTTATTTTAATAAAGCCGCAAGCTGAACTGTACCAAAATTCACGATTAGAATCAAGCAATTTGGATTTGCGAACATGGCTCTCTATTTTGTGAGTGCAATTTTTGTGCGCGGTATAAAATTTCATGTTAACTGTCATCAAATGACGTGCTAAATCTCACAGTTATTTTAGTTTCGTTAAGATTTGTGAAAAATGTCAAGTCGTAAAATAGTTATCGCGAAAAGCGACAGTGTGCCTGTGAACATAATGAACACTGGAATTTGTGTACGAACATCGGTTTTGATATCGTGATTTGACTCGAAAAAAGAATAACCTACCTAGCTGCATGCATCTTAAATTTGCTTACGCATTTACAAACGCCAATCATTTATCATCATGCGTTTATTTACAATAGCAGTTCCTAAACTAGCAATTACGAGCGAAACACATTTTAGGTACTATTTCAAAACACAGATTTTAGAAAATTGATCCACTCTCTTCCCTCTGCTTCCATTGCTGTGAAATTCAGTGTACAATGTGTTGCACATTGGGCTAAAGTTACAAAATGTTTCACAATACCGATGTATAACCTGTTATACAATGGCCCTAAGCATCAAAATTAGTTGAGCTACCAATGTATAAAATATATTGTACAATGACATACTGAGCTTGAATACAACTTAAGTACTAAATACCAAGCAAACAAAACAAAATATGTAAACTTGTACACATTGAATATTCCGATCATGAAAATAATCGGAGTCAATACTTAAAGAGGGCGCGTGTGATAAGCTACGAAGCAATTTGAATCTGGTTTCAAGCACAGATGAACGTCACATTTCGAGCAGACCCAGAGAGATCGCTTTCCACAGCCATGTAGTTTGCATCGAGATGTACAAGACAACTTTCTAAACTCGGGCCAGTGGTTCACACGATTTACTTGAGCGTCTACTGTGGTTCGAGATACCTCAGTTCGGCGTTTCTTTGGTATCCAAAACAAAATTTATATTGAAAATTATATATAAAGTATGTATATGTTGGTAAAATGAAACTATGAAACTATGCTACCAGTTCATCAGTAGCTCAACTATACGTCGCTCAGATTATTAGTGAAGCAGCATATAAACAAGATATGTGAAGCAACTAGCCAGCGTCACCACTTGCACCAGGTTCTGCTGCGGTGTTTTTTCAGGCTAACCACGGCTAGGGCTTTGACTTCACAACAACAATTGAGCAAATTCCATTTTGAAAATTATACATAAAGTTAAATTATACTATGCTATATGTTGGTAAAATGAAACTATACTACCAGTACATAAGTGGTTCAACTATACGTCGCTAAGATTATTTGTGAAGCATCATATAAACAAGCTGTTTACGTGAAGCAACTTGCCAGCGTCACCACTCGTACCAGGTTCCGATACTGTGTTTTCTTCTGGCTGACCGCGGGCAGGCCGCTGACTTCGCAACAACGACTGAGGGATTTCCATTTTGAACGAAAACAGACTTGCTCTATCCCGAACCTTTGGCTGGCCTTTGTTGTGGCGATACAAGAGCCAGGCGTAAGCAACACACATGTCGAGAATATGATAGAAAATCCACTTGTACCTGAAATTGAACCTGATACGTTAGTTGCTGGTGCGAAAATGACGGGCATATGCAACGCACGTGCAGAACATGATACAACATAAACTTTTACCAAAAATGCCATGAAGGTGATAGTGCTACAAAAGTCCGGTATTAGCAAGACACGAGTGGAGAACATGATACAGCGTAATGTTTTACCAAAAATACAATCACGGTGGTGACGCTACAAAAGTCCGCTATTAGCAAGACACATGTGGAGAACATGATAGAAAATAATGGTACATAATACGATATTTGATGGCGAAAAATTGGATTCACATTTGATGGTGAATAAGTTCATTGAAGATGACACATTTCTATTATTAAAAGGTATTTTTGTAGCACAACAAAATGTGATGTACTCACAAAGTCTTGGAACGCAGATAAATAGCGTAGGGCGAAATAAGCATGTCCGACTTATCGACCCCACCCATGTGCGAATTCTACTGTGCTAACAACGTGGGGCACCTGATTTGCTTTTGCCGACTTCTGTTTTGGTCCTGACGAATCTTTGGACATTTTATTGAGGTTCGACACCGATGTAATTTGATCCAAAGATGATGCGACGGTTATCATACCATTGGACAACGGCGACATTTTTGCGGACGTCCGTGAGACTTCGACAGCGCCGTGACCTCGCTTTGCCAAGTCTTCCTCAGATGAAAGCGGGCAGCGCTTAGCACGATTGGATCGCAACGTACATACCGCCCATAACTTTCGCTGGGTGAGTTCTACTAACAAATCATACGATGCGAAGAAGTTGTCAAAATATATTTTTGTGTTGGGGACACAATGTTTGAGAATTTTCAGAAGAACTTTAGCGCCAAGACTGTACTTGGAATCGTCTAAGCTATTGTCGACGAGGGCTCCTGGCGATGACTTGGCCGACCGTGATCGGCAACTTTGACGTCTGGTTGGTGGGTTTGCTTTTTCTGGAGAGCATTTACCCTGGTAGACTTCGAGATCGTATATATCCAGATTATGCAGCACGGGCCCACACCTTATAGCCTTATTTTATTGCCATGTTCGGCATATACTGCTTTATTTAGTGTTTGCCCGAGAATTTGATCATCATTTCGTCAACACTCATGTATTCCTTCTGGTGGACAACGAACAGAAATGCTGCTCTGATGAATTCGAGTAACGGTCGGATTTTGAACAATTTGTCGAAGTTTGGATCAGTTTTTGCGGGCATCAAATCGTCGTTGTTGAAATGAATGGCGCGAAGAATCTGTGTGAATCGATTACGGGCCATCGTATCGGCAACATTACTGCGACTCCTGCACATATCTGAACCTGAGGAAGACGAGCTAGAGATGTATAAATAATATTTCCATTGAAAGCTCGACACTAGAGAATTGTTATGGGTCTTATGGCAAGCTGCTTTCGAGTGATGTTGTAGTTGGACTCGTTGACGATATATTCGAACACCTGATCTGACAAAACGACGTCGAAGCAGCGAATGAACGGTGCTTTCTGATCAATTGCGTGAATCAGCCCAAATTGTCGATTAGGTCAATGTCGACCAACTGCCAGTCAGGATTTATTGGTTTGATCGCAACTTCTGGTGATGGTTGTGGCACCAAATATGCGCGTGGCGTGTCGTCACAGCCGTCATGTTGCTCGGGCTCAGCTGTTGAAATTGGATCGTAATCATCCTCAGAGCTTGCTGAATTTTCGTAGCTATCGGCATAATCCGTTTCACTCATGCTATTATCGCTTGACTCAGTATTGGATATTTCTAAGACATCCTCTTCATTACTGTCTTCTAAGTCGGGAATCGCAACTTTTGTCTTGTGTCGAGAGTTTTTCTCGGACTCTTTTGAAAATTGCAGACATTTTATATCACTCTTAGCAGTTTACTTTAATTATCTAAAACCTGAAACATAGAAAGTAAATTAGATAATATCCTGTAAGCGTTTATTAGAATATATCAAACTATCGTTTAATTATAGCAAATAGCTTTGTTTATCACTGTACAAGATGTTGTACATGAACCAAACAATATTTTTTCGTATGTTTTACCAATGTATAACACGTTGTACTTCAAAATTTTTGATTGTACAACTCGTTGTGGATTGGTAAACAAAGCCTTTGAGGTCAGAACTATTGGGTCTACAAGTCGGAAAATGGACTGCAAACATTAACTTGATCACTTCACGTTGTTTTGAATTGTGGCTCAATACGATTTTCCGGACCAAGATAGAAAAATTATTATGGGGTTGAAGGGGTCAAGCTGCTAACTATCGGATACACCGTCGTGCACAAAATAAGCCTTAGCTTGCGTAGTTTGCGTAAAGATTGGCAAGTTAGGAAACTAAGACGCCTCTAGGAGCCTGTATACGAAGCTTGAATGTCCAATGTGTTGTACATGTTAATCTGTAGCTTATAATAAGGTATATTGCTTTGTTGAAACGTATTTGAGTAGAACGCTGTTATTATCTGATAACGCGGTGATAACTAAAATATATGAGAACCAATTTTATGCCGCCTCATTTTACTGATCGATATAAACATATGACAGTTGTCTCAAGGACAACTTTTTATAAGAAATGTTAGAACGAAAGAGAAAATGTAGGTATATTCATCAGGGTTGTCGTGGGAATTGATTTTGAATTCCCATCCCATCCCATTCCCACGAGAATTTCTGTGGGAATTCCCATGGGAATTCCCACGAGTCCTTTTGTAGCCACTCCTTTGAAACATTGCTGGGAAGTGTTTGTAAGAGCTCTTAGCAACCATAGTACTATTGTGCAGTTCTCAGATACACACCAGGGACATCAATAAACGTTAAATTCATAGTCCATTTATTGGGCACTTTAAATTATAGGAGATATCAATGCTACGTGCTGGATATGGTATGAATTTTATCGACTCATCAATCTTTATTAGATAAAACAAAATACTAACCTCATATTTACGGCGTGAATGAGGTAAAAAAGCTAAACAGTTAAGAAATTGACAAATTTCCAATGGAAATTCGTGCAATATTTCCTCAATCTGGCCAGAAGCACTTCGAGAAATATGACAGCGATCTTTTGCAAACATCGCGGTGTCTAAATCGCTGCCGTTTAAATGGAGCCACGTAAGATCGAGGAACACAAAATGATGGCTGGACCCGTTGCTGGCTGTCATCCTGGCTAGCGGGCGCGTCCCCTATGGCGATGGGGATGTTGAGCAATGCTTGTGCGCAGCAAATCCACCATGCTCAGCAGTGAACTTGATTCACCGTGGACCAACGTTGACAAAGAATTTGCACTTGCGTGAATTGTCTGCTGCCTACGTAATAATTTTTAATCGGTTCCAAATATTCCCACGTGGGAATTGAATTCCCATGGGAATTCAAAATAATTCCCATTCCAATTCCCATGGGAATTCCCATTCCCATGACCACCCTGATATTCATACAGTAACATTTATAGTTATTATACTGGTACGTTATATTCTCACACAGTGTCAGAATTTACTACGGCACCACACGTTGTACACTTTAATCCCATATATTAAGCAATAATGTGTCGTGCTTACCTCAATATAATTAACGTGCAGCTTGCTGCAAATGAAATATAGGGCATGATTTGATTTTGAATGGGACTTGAATTTATATACTACTTTCAACATCAGTTACGAATTTCAGTTCTCAAATGTTAACTAAAAGATGTCAGGTTTGTCATTTGCTCTAGCTTTTTTCAAGATCAACATGTCTCATTTGTCTTCAATTTTTGTTTCGAAGTTTCCGGGCTGATTCTATGAAACTATTCGATCTCGCTACCAATACATACCTTTACATCCTTTTCTCTATATGATGCTCGCGACCTCCGAGTGATAAGCCAATTCGCTCCGAAACAACAATAGATGCATATAATTGCGTTTCGGTGCTGTGATAATGTTTATCATTTGAGCTACGCTTGACAAAACTGTATGTTGCATTTAAGATGGTGATTTCATTTGTTCGGCCTTTTCTATTCCGGTATATGTTTATCGGCTACATTAGATCGATCCACTGAAACAGCATACGAAGTGACGTACAGTTAGCTATTGTCAGTATTTAACTGATGCGCACATTTTTTCGACGCGTGCACTGATCGCTTGCGATTTCGTCGGAGCGTCTTTGCGGATACGGGTGGCGAGTTCTTGCAAGGCTTTAGTGGCTTGAGTTTCATGTCGGTTCAGAACTTGAATCGTTCGCGGACCGTGAATCGCTTGGAATCAATATGGTCCTTCATGAAGTAAACGATTTCGTCCATTATGAGATGGTTGATGTCTTTCGGCGGTAACTGTTGACTAGCCAGGTTACCCATCATTTTGTAAGTAGTGCTGAACTGATTGGTCAGGAAAACATGAGGCTTCTTAACGTCTGAAACAGAGTTGGATGCAACAAATGTGCAGAACCGCGAGTAGTAATCGGCCCATAGCTCAGAAGTTGAATCGAATGGAGCAAACGCTGGAGTTGCAGCAGCCGTTGTGACGTTGGTGTTCAGGCTTACTGCGGTTGTAGTAGTCTGGAGTAGCTGCAGAAACTGGTCTTCTATCCGTTGTTGCTGTTGTTCCACCCGTTGCTGACCTTCCTTTAGCTGTTGTTCCATCTGTTGTTGATCTTCCTTTCGCTGACTATCCATTACTGGATCTGCTGCTGTTGCATCAAGAGTCGTTGACTCATCAGCTTCTTGACCAATTCGCTGAGTTCCACCAATGTTGGCGATGATCCTTTTCAATCCATAGACGTTCTGGGTCTTGTTGGGTCTTGAACAGAATCCTATTCAGTGCTGTACTAGATCCTTGTCGTATTTGAGGATCGGAGCGTAGGTAAGCACAAAGACTCGGGAGTAAAGTAAGAGATTCATTTTAATGCGGCGTTTACGTTATAAGTTGCCCGCCATGTGGAAGTTTTGTCCACGTACAGCCTGCCTAACACCGTTAACGATATAGTGTACAGAACACCCACACTGTATTCTAAGCAATTCTATATAGTGTTTCGGACACCATCAGCATTTATACATGGTGTCATGGACACCATTAACTTCTAGCTAACTTCGATGAAAGTCTTTTGGGAAGATGTCTTGACGTTTTTTCCGTTGTATGGTGTTTATACGGGTTAACTTCTGTCCGCGAACTTCCTGTGCAAAGATTTCAACGGAATGGTTTATGGGTTACAATCAATTAGCGTAAATCATTTGAAATTTCAGTTAGCTAGTTTTCCCGCCTTTTTTTAAAATAAGTATTCAAACATAGGGTGTCGAAGACACCATAGTGTAATATACATGGTGTCAGCGACACCATGACTTGTACTGC
Organism: Trileptium ribeirensis; assembly: GCA_030248225.1. Classification (NCBI taxonomy): domain Eukaryota; kingdom Metazoa; phylum Nematoda; class Enoplea; order Enoplida; family Thoracostomopsidae; genus Trileptium; species Trileptium ribeirensis. The sequence goes on from JASANE010028272.1 coordinate 30,872, forward strand.
ACTGTATGCCCTTCGGAGTACCGTGCACCATGGTGTGGTCATGACCACACGTGGACAAATCTTCCACATGGCGGGCGTTTTATAACGTAAACGCCGCATAAAACAAGTAGAAAAAACAAGTAGACGGAAATGCACAATCTGCACAATCGGTACACTGATTACCGCTGCTGGTAAGTAGTATATATACTCGAACACTCACATAGCTAAAACATTCGAGAAATATATAAACAAATTGAAATTTACAGAATGTTCTTCAGTCAATGTTGTAAACAACGTCAGCATGGAAGTTTCGAGAATCATGTTATCATGGAAGTTTCGAGAACACCGTTTTCGTACAATAATCTGGAATCGTCATCGCTATGACAGTAAACTATATTATATGAGCTATGTATTCGCTGATATTTTCGCTAGTTTGATTGGGAGCTTGGCCATTATTTAGATTCTTAATACCATACCATATAAAAATATAAAATGGATTATGCGTTTAAAGGATTTAATTCTGCAAATCGAGAAAGTCGTATTCCAAGTATTCAGTATAATACCATTTTATTGATCTTTTAAGTGAATTATGGCAGCTGTATTTGAATAAACGACTGTAATATTTCGTACTAACTACATAAATTTTAGACAAATCATATTTAAACAATTCAACAACGCTGATTTTAGTCAAGGTTACTTATTTGGTCCACAGTTATACGTACCACGATTTTGGTTTTTTAACTAGGGATGTCTTTTCTATAAAATGGTGAGCACACATTACATAATACGAGCGTAAATTTTTAAATGCTTTGATTTCAAGTCCATTATATATATTTTGTATTCTAGAACTAGCGTTATTTAAAATTTCAAGCTTTGCTCAAAATTTATTCTAAAAAATATACCAACTATAATTATGAGCTAGTGTGATGTATTGCCTTCGCCTAGAATCAATGATGTGGCGAGTTGATAAATTGGATTCTATTTCAGATCGTGACCCGCTACTCTTTATTCAGGATTAGGATATGAAAACGTGTTTTAATGTTTTGGCAAGAATGGTAGTAAAGTTGAAGTGTAAGCTTTGTACGTAAGGTACAAAACTCAAGCTCAGGCTTGGACTTAGGTGTACAAGGTCTGCCAGCTTAAAGGGTAGATGACCTGCGCAGGGTAGTGCTTCGAGGTGCCGCCGGGGGGGTGGTTCTTCGTGGTCTTTCCGCAGCTTCTCCATTTTGCTTAAAATTCTTGGCTATTTTATCTAATTTCTCTTTATGTTATACCAGTTTTACTACTAACTATATACTAAACTATCCTGCGCACCGGCGATACGCAGCTTTACAGGCAAGAGGCGGAGTTTGGAATAGGAACAGCGCGAAGCCTCGGTGGGCAAATGTAGTTTAGGGAATATACACGGCTTAAGGGGTTCAACATTCAGAGGGATAACGCTCCTCTAGACACCTCCAGGTTTATCATATATAACGAAGGAAACATAGCAATCATTTAAAATAATAGCAGCTAAAAGTGGGATTCTTTTCAATTATTCCCCCTCCCAGTCCGACTTTGCCCAAAAATGGTCAGATTCTGGAAATTTTGGTATTTTTGCGATCCTCGAGACCTTTCCTGATTATTTCAACCAAAAAAATAGAATTTTTAAAATTTTAGATTTTTTCTGGTCCCAAGGGCAACCCAAAACCCAAAATCTTTTTTGGGAACCCAAAACTTTTTTAAATTAGATTTTACCCAAGATTCGACGCGGCTTGACGAGCTGAGTGTAAAGCTCTTATTTTTAACGATATCCGATAAAAGCATCCTAAGTTATGTCCCAAAACTGTTCAATTGCTGAGCCTGTCTGCCTCCGATAGTTATGGCCATAACTTAAGGTCCGGTTACCCGATTCCGTTAAAAATATCACCATTCGATTCATCTCGTCAGGCGGCGTCGAATAGTGGGTAAAAACCTAATTTTTAAGAATTGTTTTACGTTCCTGAGAAGGGATCCTTGGGACCCGAAAAAATCTAAAATTTTAAAAATAATATTTTTTGGTTGAAATGAACAAAGGCCTCGAGGATCACAAAAATACCAAAATTTTCAGAATCTGACCATTTTTGGGCAAACGCCGTCTGGTGGGGGATAATGGAAAAGAACCAAAAGTTGTTTTGGCGCATCAATTATCTGTCTTTCATTTTTCCAACTGTGACACACAGATAAACGGTTAAGTTATCGCTAATCAAAGATAATCGTTCAAAGTTGTAAATGTGCTCCGATCAACAAATATTCGAATTTATAATTATCGATATAACATAATATATATAATACAAAAATTATTTGGAATTTTCGTTGCTCTATTCGAAAATAATTACAGTTTGTTAATGAATCTTTGTTCGCCCGGCCTCTGAAGCAGTGACAAGGGAATGTTGATCGCGACAATCAGAAAAAAGGTTTTTACTGCATGTATATATTAGCATGTTAAGCAGTTTAGTTAGAACACTTCTTTTAATACAGTTCAAACACATACAGTTAAAATTTATTTATATAAATTTTACCTTGCCTATTTGGAGCTGCTTTTGTAGTCGAATTGATTGCTACGGAATGGCTTTCTCCATCCTGAGTTGAAGCATTTGTTGATAAACTTGACATGAAATCATGGCATAAATTTATCAGTGTATAGCCTGATTAAAACATGGTTCACCAAATCAATTTGCTGTATAAAGTAAAATTACACAGAAAAATGTGCGCAGTCACTGCTCAACGTTTCCGGGACACCTAATCATGACAAACTGTGTGACAAAGGATCGTTTTTGCAAGCAAATCAGAAGGCACTAATTTCTATGTTTCTTTGTACTGCAAGTTTTATTTTCCGATTTTTTAGTTCATAATAATTTAAACGACATAACCTACAATGACGACGAGCCACAAAATCCTATTACTACTTTGTATTGCAGTTGTAGCAAATTCAGGTAAGCGGCGTGTTTACAAGATGCTTCTTTGGGTCAACTACAGCGTCTATTTTACTTTTATACGGCAGGCAGGCTTGAAATAACAACTGAGTTTACCTCCGAGATCCGTTAAAAAACCTACTAGAGCATAAATACTGTAGGCCAGATCGTCAACTATTAATACCTTTCTCATGATAAGCGCAATTCTAAGCGTATGACAATCAAATGCTTTCAGACTTGAAAAAGGCTTCCTCATACGTGGCGGTATACACTAAACTCTGCTGGTGAAATATTTTCATACATATGGAAGAATTGTAGAGATAGTGGTTCGTTGGAACATACATAACTAATGCTACCGCAGTTATCAACGTCTCAAAGAACAATAGTTAATGTTCTTTAAGCCAAAAAGTGGTGATTTCTAATTCTATCTATAATATCAACCGTCAAAAAGTGGTGATTTCGAATCCTATCTATAATCTGAACTGTCAACAAGTGGTGATTTCGAATCCTATCTATAATCTCAACTGTCAACAATAGGATTTCGAATCCTATTTATAATCTCAACTGTCAATAAGTGGTGATTTCGAATTCTATCTATAATCTGAACTGTCAAAAAGTGGTGATTTCGAATCCAATTTATAATCTCAACTGTCAAAAAGTGGTGATTTCGAATTCTATCTCTAATCTCAAATGTCGTGATAGCTTTCAATAATAGTGTTGGGCAACGGCCAGTTGTCGGTAATGTTTTCGCCAGCTGATGAGACAGCTCAAGAGCTGGCTGACGTCTCATCGGCTTGGTCACGGCAAATTGACCACTGACTGCCAAGAACCTACTCTTACTACCATATCAATTTAGTATTCGTAAGTGATCCTTACCATATGTTTAAAAATCGATTTGCAAATGAATGTTTTCTGTGGTATACAGTGGAACGGTTAAAGTGCACTATCCTACGCCTAGACATGAGACTGCAAGACTGTACTATATTAAGTGCTAGGGAATGGCGGTCTTTGATGTCTACCACTAAACACTGACACATATTTAGTTTGAATAATAAACATACTTGTTATATTCTTAATCAAAAAAATTAGTCAATGCTTATCTAAACCTTTCCATGCACACAGGGTCCAACTTGACCCAGCGTACATTGTGAAGCGTTGTGCTCACTGAGTTTGTTGTATGCTGTATGTTTTCGGGTGCGTTCTTACTCACCCGCGTTGTGAGGTTCATTAATAAACCTAACAACAGCTTCTAGATAGTGAATCACTTTTATCTCGGATTCGATCCCTGGCGCTAGCTTAAGTTTGTCACCCATAGCATGACAAGCAATTTCATTCGTGCATGAAAGGATTAAATACAACAAAATAGTACTAGACTGTACAAAATTCTCTCATGTTTGGTTTTTGGCGATTATATATACATCAAAAAATTAATTCGCTAAAAGTATAGACCACGGCCGGGCGAGCGACGGTCCAGAATTGACCAAGGGTTTTGGCTACTATGAATGGTGGAACATTGCTACGGCCGGCCGTTGGCTGACGGTGAGCTAACCGACCTGAGTTTGGAGATACCAACAAACTAAGTATATATTTTTTATTCTAAAAAGGAGTTTTTCATGCAGTTTATTGTGTACAACCTAAAATATCGAATTGATTGAATGTTATGAATGACAAAAGTAGCGCCTTTTTGATACAAAAGAATTTAATTAATTTATTGCAGGAATATTCGCTGTTTCATCGTTTTTAACCAAGGAATTCTGGTACGATACCTGGTTCAAGTTGCGTAGTTGATTATAGGCTGAAATAGCACAAGGATGTTCTTTCATTAAAATGTAGTTTTTCGTTTATTTTATTTCATAACTATCCGTAAAATGTTCTTATGTTTATAAAATCACAAAAAGCGTACAATTTTGGGTGTTTTCCAGTTTCTGGCGATACAGTCGAATTTCTAATCGACGTGGCAGGCAGAATGAGCTGGATCCAACAAACTCTGGACAAATACGGACTTCCACACGATGATCCGAAAGCATGGTGCCCGAATGTTCAAGACTTGATCGATACATGGGGCGTTGAGTTGCCGGATATCGTTGGGATGCTGCACGAAGTCTGTGACGATTGATGTCTGATATACGAAAAAACTAAATTAAAAAAACTAAAAACGAAAAAATACTAAATTTATCTCTATTTTAATAAAGGATACGTTGAAAGAACGGCATTTCATGATTTAAACGCGGTTTATAAATTTTTGCAAATGAAATAACTTATGAAATGTTTTCCTTCAAAGTTCATGCAAACTTGAAAACTTGGAAAGTTGAGTTTATGGTGAAACCTTTTTTAGCACTTTTACAGGTACTACTTGGTATAACTACAGTTTTAAAAGAATAAAAGTATGCATGCATTCACATATGTTACATGTCTGCATTGGAGTATTGCAAGGGTATTGGGCCACAGTTTTACTGACAAACGTGAAAAATTCACGGTGGGATTATGTCTAAATGAATGTAAGCGACCGGCGCACATCAACTTTTTGCCGGTCTTTTCACTTAATATGAAGAACATTTGACGCCCAAATTTGTACGCCACTGGTTTGTAGCGCGAAAGGTTTTAGGGTCACCGCGTTTTGTTACTATTAGATAAAGATATTGGTAGCTAATTTTTATATATAAATGTTTTCTCAGCAAAGTTATACCAAAGTTATCACTGTATGTTCAAAATTATTGATTGTTTTCGGACTGAGAGTACTATTGACAATTGCACTAATGACAAAACATATTCAGTACAATTCAGACTCAGACCTATGTAAACAATCGCAATGATACCATTGGACGTGTGTCCAGAACAAATACTATCTCAAGGTAGTACTCACTTATTGAATTTGTTTTGGGTTTCTTTACTTGAGAATCGAAGTGCCACACTCCCATCACAATCCTGGCTCGAACGTGTAACCGGTGATTTATTCTGTATATAATTTCAACTTCTACGGTTCTGTTCAATATAATTCTTAGGTATAATTTAAAAACTCATTTCGTTATGAACCAAAATATGTTTGCCTATATCTTGTTCATTCACAATAATTTACAACGTCTGATTTCCAAGAAGATATAGTTCTTCAGAGGATTGGTTTCAGTTTTACGTTAAACTCCTCTGATAAGGCCATTTTTTGAGCAAAACTTTTACTTAGATAATCCTACCAGGCAATATCAAATACACGTGATTTGTCGATGGCATCAGGCAAGATTTTGTTGGTGTTATATTTATATAATCGGATGATGGCGGTGGGCCAAAAATCCTTGGGTTGGGTATAAATACTGTTGAGATCACGCGGAGACAGACACCATGAAGACAACAGGTTACGATAACTGAACAAAACAAACCGATGTCTTTAATTCAACCAAGTAAAACGTAACTAAGCCCAAAAACATATCCGAGCATTATCTTATATTGTCTTTAACCTGATCTATGCAAATTATATCTGATCGTATTTGTTAAAACTCGTGTTCATACAGTCATAACATCTTTTCCGCGAGGCATAGCGAATCTTGTTGTCGCAACTGAGATTTGGTTGCCATTAACTGAGATGGAAAAAGTGAGTTAATAGTGTATCAATTTTGTACCTTATCTAACGACAGTTGAGCCACTCACTTGGAGAATATCCTCCACTGAAAGGAGCGCGACCATGCTCAATCAAGAACTCTTGTGTAGCTTTAACCCATAAAGAGCTCTTTCTCATGGCACTACTGAAAGTTTGTGCCAATCGCTCCGCCGCCTCATTCGTTGCTACATGATATGGCGCTCCTTTCAAATGAACAATTCTTCTCTGTCGGCACCATTCATGGGACTCTTTTGATCTGATAATAGTGGTGCCTGCTACTGACAATCGTATGGGATACCCGACATGTGAAAAATCTTTTTGTGACAAATCGGTTGCCGATTTAGTGCTAGCGGAGGTTGTCGAATGGATATTTTGGATACGCATCGTTGAAACCAACTAATTTGACCCAAGGAAGTTAATGGCATGGTCTACATGAAATCTGGTCCATAGCTTTTCAGGCTGCAGCCACGGGTCATTTGTCATTTTTGGAGGACCATTTTGATGCTCCGCACACGTGTGGCAGAATTTCCAGCCACTTCTTCAATCAGGGAGTTGATGCGTGACCAATTATACATTGTTGGTCGATCTAATTGCTTTCTTGTCGTTCGATCCCAAAATGTCCCAGATGCAGCAACTTCAAAACTTGGCGACGCAGGCATAACTTCTCGAGTGTCGTGAGGAGATATCTGTTCTCGGGCTTGAAGGATTCCGATCCTGCTCGATACTCTCTCACTGCAGTTGAGTGACTGTCTTCTGGCTTTCGATTCGAGGTCAGCCATCCTTTTTTTGTACACCGCATGACTGTGGAGAGCACTGCTTCCTTGGCCGTTTCTTTAGCGATTACAGCAGCCTCACCGGATGAATACACTGTTCAGTATCCTGAATCGTGCATATACTGTCTGCGTCGGAACCATCTTCCTTCCTGTCAAAGTATGCGTTATCGTTACTCGGCGAAGATTCAATGCGCCAGCGTTACCGTGTTCGGATGTCGTCCTATATTCGAACGAGTAATGGTACTGAGACAACTTTAACGCGCAGAGGCGTATACGATTAAGCTGCTAATGCCGTCGTAGCTTTGGTTAGACCAAATATTGTTAATAGGGGTTTTTGACCTGTGACCAGAATAAACCTGCGACCATACAAATCTGGAAGTTTTGCTTCAAGTACATACATGCCCATATGTGGGGTTACCCCCTCTGCGAAAAACGCCGGAGCCCTTCAGACAGGTTGTCTGCCACCCGTAGTTTGATTCGTTATATGGCATCAGCTATATTGCAATGAATTATTATTAATGAGGTTCAAAACAATAATTGTTGGGAAGGCACATGCGCATTGGGGACGGTCAGCTTAACATAACGATATGACGCTTGCAAATTGTTAAAATTGTTTTCAAATATCTAAAAATGGCCAAGGGCACGATCCAAAATTGAAGTGGGTAGGCGCGGTGTCCACTCTCCCTCACGGCAGTGTCCCTGCAAAGATTTAGCTGTCACTGTACTCGGCGTAAAATTGAAACCCATACAAGCCAATGGTTCGTGCTCGCTACAGCGGTCACGGTGCTGGTTCTTCATTTTACATCATGTCGGATTCAGGATAGATTGATACACGCACGACATCGGGGGATAACGGGTGCTTATGGGTGGAAGAAAGGCTTTCAGCCTTCCCAGGCGGAGCGCTGGCGGTTAAGTTTTAGATTTTTGTTGGGAATGAATATTTTTCCTAATTTTTGCCAATTTTCCACTCAATTTTACCCATTTCCGCGAATTTTTGTGTACTGTCTCCTGATTTTTGCTATTAATTTGCCAAAATTTTCCGCGCTACTACGGCACGACGGAGAAGTGGGGACGCTAAGGTGTTATCTGCCAGGGGGATCGCGCTAGCAATCTCCCTCTCCTCTATGAGCATGTATACCTTTATTCCTTCGTTCGAGTGAATGTAATATATGAAATTAGCAACCAGGAACGCTTTGCTATTAACTGAAAAAGTAAATTCTAACTTTAGATGACCTGATTGTATAGAATAAATTTTCCGCTATATTACCTGAAATGTATCATCTGGATTTTGTCATCATTAAAAATTTCTTGTCAAAAAACCTTGGAACTCCCACAGAACTAGAACTTTGACACCAGACACCAGTTACACCAGACCAGTGTAACTATTCCGACATATTTTCCAGTGAAACGGAAGCGACTTAACTATTCCTGAAAATAAAATTGATTTCTCACTTAGCAACCAATGCGCGTATAGCATGTGATCAAGAATATCTGCGACCGCATCGCTTGCACTAACTGTTGGACTAAGGCTGGCTTTAAAGTCAAACGGTCTGCTATAGGCTGTCCCGTAAAAATTTGGGCCGATCTACGGCTCAACGACCGACCGTAGACTGTAGCGGTTGACAGACAACGATACGCGTCTGACTGCCAAGAACCTTCTCTTTGTACGACACGAACTGAGATTCATTAAATTGCGACTTTAGAGTTCCAAAATTTTCCCGATTTGCATATGAAGGTTTTGCATAGCGTACAATGCCGAGTCCGTTACACCTTAACAGGCTATACCTAGACTGCACTATATTTAATGTTGAGCGACGGCTGTGATGTCTTGACGTCTATCATTGAGCATTGACACATATATACAATATATATACCTGAATATTACTGAATGATACTACATTGTACAAAATCGTAACATGTTGACATCAAAATGCTTTGGTAGTCTAGTCTATTTTAGCTTAGATTTGCAGTATTAAATACTTGGACCAAGACTGACCTACTGACGTCTAATAACTGCTGACCCGGGGCTTTCCCGGTCTATAACGGTTGTGATTTGTTAACGTCCGGCCTATAAATTTCATGGCTTTGCCCAGCAAGTATGGACCAGGATTGGCCTACTGACGGCTAGTACCGGCTGGTCCGCGGCTTTCCTGGCCTCTAACAGCCGTGAATTGTTAAAAACCAAGCTATGACTTTCACGGCTATGCCCAAAATGTATGGACTAAGACTAGCCAACTGGCAGATAGCTGTTGATCCACGGCTTTCCCGGCCTCCAACAGCCATGAATTGTTAATAGCCGGCCTTTCACTTTCACGGCTTTGCCCAACAAGTATGGACCAAGACTTAGATTTGCAGCATTAAAACTATGAACCACGACTGACCTGCTGGCATTTAATAACTGCTGACTCGCGGCGTTTCGAGCCTCTAACGGTCGTGAATTGTTAACGACCGGCTTATGATTTCCAAGACTTTGCCCAACACTGTTTGTAGCGACAAATATTCGAACATGTTCCATGTATTTTGATCTAGGTGAATTTTTGCTCTTCAGTTTTTGCAGATTGAAGCGATCACTGCCTAGAACCTCATATCATCCCACCAATGCCACGTCGCACTGCTTTCAAGAACGTGTAATAGCTTTTAATATTTATTGTGCTTTCGTTGAACCAAACTGAATCATAAAACTGAATAGCTCAGTACGCCCTCAAATGTTGTCCTAAACGCCTAATGGACATGTTTTTCTATGGACAGTGCCATACTAGCCTTAAAAATTTTGTAGCTTATTCTCATCGAACGAGTGAACTAGCTCGTAATCATACATGCTTATATGGGGGTAGGAGGATAATGCCCTTTCGAGGTCTGGATCCTCCCCTGAGGACCGCGTCCCCAGCGAGGTCCGCCCCCTCAGATTCGGACACCCCACCGAGGTCTGGACCCTCGTCCCACCCAAGTCCGCCTCCGAGGTTCGTACTTCCCCATGTATTATCATAGACTTTGTGCGAACTATTGGGATCGCCCTGGCTTACTATGTAACTACCGCCTAATTTATGTTCTATGTGAATTGTATAAATAAAAATAGTGCGTTGCTGATACATTCTAGGCCATTATGATTGCACAAACCATAGCCATTTAGCCGTTGAATCTCAAGGGAGGGTTCCGGGCCCTCCTCCCATCCGAGTCCGATCCAATAGTTTGGCCGTGTCGGATCGGATCGGATGCTGTGTGTGTCTGATTCTTATAAAAAGATCATATGCAATATGAACACGGCCTCTATTATAGTCCAAAACTTTGCGCTATTAAATGCGCCTTTAAAATATTTCTTGAATTTAACGTTTTGTCTTTTATCTTCGATTAACGCAAATTGCTGGACAACAGAGTGGTAAGATATTGGTTTGTTTCTAAGACACCCTGTAATCCAGGGTGTGTCTGGCAGCATGTGGGGTACACAAGTTCCGAAAGGTGGGGACATTGCAACGTGAATCCCGCATAAAGGATTGTACGATTTAATGAAATAAAAAGTCTGCAAAATTCGCTTTCACAAATATATACTGTATCGATTGTTATCATTAATATATAATTATTATATAATAATTTAATATCATTATATATTTTCATGGTCTTTCAAGTCACGAAAAACCATCACTTCAATATATTTGTTCCGAATGCAAGGTATTTTGCCCGATTCTATACAAATCATTTCGGCGAATTTAGGACAGCTGTATTGAATTACGATTTATTACATTTTATTTTGTCCAAAAATATGTAATCCCCGGTATAAATGGACGATTCAAAACAAATTTTAATCTACCCGCGAACTAGTATATATGTTTGCTTTGTGAGCATTAACTGTTATGGTTGATGGCGATACGCTACAAAATTTTAATTCGTTTTCTCCACGGGCGATACTATCCTTTCCACGAATGGTCTGGTTCCTACTCTTTTCGTGCACGTCCTGCTATAGGTCTAAATCCTTAAATGCTTGTTACATAGTACAGACCAAAGGCGGTTCTATTACGCGGTCTATACCTAATCTTATCATTGCAATTTGTTTGTAGGAATTTTATTGTAAGGAATATGCCATTTTTCTGTGTTCTATAAGCCTTTGTCCTATGTGCCAATCATATGAACCAATTGAAGAATTGTTGACCAATTGTGTAGCTATTCTCTTCTTGTTCTTGCTAATGTTAGCCAGACCACTTTTACGACAGCATTTATTGCAGGCCCAAATAACCATCTGATTGATCTATATTAATGCTGTTTTTTGGACCTGCCTAATCTGATTCAGAAAACTTCTGATTTTGAAGCCTGCTAACTCTAATCTATGAGCAATAACACAAAAATTCCTTAGCAAAGGCGCGCTGAATGAGCTATTTCGCATAATAACAGTCAGATTTATACACTGCCATTCAGCTTACGACATCTATGGATGGGCGTTCTGGATCTGATTTGATTATATAAGAGCTATCCAAATTTCAAATATAACATAAGATCGGTTCTGCTTTTTATTATCAGAAAGTATTTTAACCGGTATTTATGCAAATGAAAAGATACACCAAGTGATCTTTGCAACGGCCCAGACCCGATTCGAACCAGGAATTCTAGGTTGCAAGACTAGAGCGCTACCCCTCGCAGACCAGCATTAATTTAGCGTTGAAGCTATGCTGTGTCGCTATCATAGTGCGGCGCCAGAAAAGACCTATATTCTTTTGACATTGGCTCGGCTTTTTGGTATCATTCGACTTGGTTAAAAATTCTCATTAGAACCCTATTTATGACATTTTTTTAGATTTTTTTTGGTTACACTTTTGTCCAAAAATGTTGTAAAAAAATTTTCTCAGTAAATGTTTCATTTTATATGCCCTTCGAATTTCAATGACAATCTGAGTAGAATGGTGTCAAAATTAACTAAGTCCATGGGTTAACGCATAGTCTTTTTACCTAAATGCGTGGAGCACCGGAACAGGCTGGCTAGAGCTGGCATAGCCCATCAATGAGACTCGAACGGTATTTAAAAATTTGTATTTACCGAGATAGGTTCGGGCTGGAGAATTACTTTATAATTGAAAATATTCAACAAAATTTGCCTAGATTTGGAACTAAAATTTAAATTTGCTCGTGCGTCTTTTCTCGTGCGGTCATATATCTCAGTGATATTAATTCCACAGGTAAACAATCGAAGGTTACATCAACTATGAAAATTTATGCCAAATCGGTTCACTTACAACCTAGCTACAAATCAATAATAGCGAAAAATAGGCTGATATTAGCCTTAAGGTGGTGTTGTTCGATCCATGCTCCCAATGAGCTGGAGAAATATGCATAATATCGCAGTTGGAGTAGTGCAGCTTTAAATTTACCGAATAGAAAAACAATTAGCCAAATACATCAATCGGTTGCTGAATTTTTAGTCTTACAACAAAATTGCACGAATTACATAGCATATAACGTAAATATTGTAAACAATATTAATTGTGAACAATTTTCATAATTTTGTAACAACATGAAAATTTTGATTTCTCATTTTCTATACTTGATATGGACCCTACCACAATCTATGTATGACACCTACTCCTGCCTTCTAAATGACGTAGTATGCGGGCATAAGCCGCGCCGTTAGTTTAGATTCGTTCACCCATTTTACATACATTGTCAAGAAGATTTTTTTAAGCTTCAAACATGACACATCGATACTGTGAGTCGATCCCCAGAGTGCATGTACTTCAAAAATGTACCGACGCTCTGGCCCAAGTAACCCTGAGGGGCGGTAAGTTATAACGTTAGAAAAAAGAACAGATTACACTGAGGGTTCGGGGGGCGGCAGCCCCCCGGCTTAGCCTTAGGCTTAGTGTATGTCTCATATCAAGGAAGAACATTATCTTAGGCTAAGACTAAGGTTAAGGCTTAGTATATCGAGAACGGCATGGCCTGCGCATTTATGTATTTTATATAAAAATGAAACTTAATCGCATATTTACAAAATACGCCTAATATGACGACAAAGCAGTTAAAATACCTATTTCGTGAAGGGTAATCGAAATCGGTGTAGTTATATTACATATCTACCATACAATTGTCGAATCTTGTAAAACTTGCTGGGACATATTCATATAGCTTTTCTTTGCAACCTAACGTATACCATGACCCATTAAAAATCATTAAAAATTCTGTAGAAGAGTATGACAATCGGTAATACCTACGTAGTATGCCTTATCCGAATTTATGGCCGTTTTGAGCCTACTCTCATACGAGGATTACAGCGGATATCCCTTAAGGTACTCCTGGGAGTATCGGTTTTGCCCACAGACACCCCAAAAGTTCTTTGGAGGAGTATTGACTTCCCCGGCAACGAAGTTTTATCGGGTATCGAGTACCCTCTCAAGGTTCCTTGGCGAGGTTGCGTCTACTACCAGGGTTCCATGGTGTAGTGAAAGCCACATGAGAACACTGGAGGTGGATTTGATACTCCTCTAAAGCACCTTGAGTAGTACTCAAGAAATAACTTTGGGGGTAACCTATCGATACTCTGTTAAGAAATTTTGGGTACCAAGGGATAGGCCGGAAACCGGCAACATCTGCAAATAAAGCTTAGGACATGAGTGTGGGTCCCATACTTCTCCGACAGAAATTTGCAATGAGCTCTTTACTGCAGTCCACTGTTATTAAACATGCGGCGTAGTGAACGGTGACACACGTTGGTGAATAAAAAGTGCATGTTTTAGCTGATATAACCAAAAACTCTGGCTTACTGCAAAATTATTGAAATTTTTTAATCTCTAGTATATAATTAAAACGACAATCAATACAAATGGCGAATCGCGTAATTATATTGGCACTATTTATAACAGTATTAGCAATTTCTGGTAAGCATATTATTACAAGATGCTTCACATGTGATTGTTATGTCAACGTCAGTTATGTTTAATATGGCAATAGCGGATAAAACCATAACGAGACTATTGGTTTCTGATTTATCACGATTCATGTCAAAATCTATTCATGATTCTTAGGTGACTAACGATTATGCTTGTCTACACCTTGGAAGAACACGTAGATGTGTCCGCCTCTGAGTTTAGGAACTAGAGGGGTCAAATCTTGGTTGCGTCGATTTTATGTTTAGTATTAACTGGTAAACCAAAAGGTAATTATCTTAGAGAATAAAACAACTTACTGGAGAATAGGTTTGTACCGTAGGTACAGCCTTTTTCGTATTTAACTTTTTGGCCCAAATCGGAAGGTCGGGATGAAGTTTATGCGTAGAATGCATTTACATATTCAGTAAGTTGATTCTAGCTGCAGCAGCTGTAGAAATTTGTAATAATACTTTTACAATGGGTCATGTCAAAAAGATAGAGATTTCCTAGCAGCTTCTACAATAGTTTATTATCATGTTCCAGGACAGTTTTGTTTTTGTGTTGTTGCTGTCAACTTTTAGACAGACTTCGGCTTAAATTATAGCTCATCCTGACAGTTCTCTATCCGTTAAAAATAACTAAAGTTGCTAAGACGTATACACTGCTGATCAGCAGTAGCGATTTGAACTATATAAAGTGGTTCACCTATGGTAACTGTAAGCCTATGACATCTCCAATGATTTACACCATATTGTCCCATAACAACTGGTTTCTGGATTTAAATCTCTTGTCCCAAAAATGAAGAAATAGCAATACGTTCGATTTTAACACTATTAAGAATACTCGCAAGATCTCTTCTACGACAGATAAAGTTATATATACCATTTGGTTCAACACTTCTTAGGCACCAGCTAAATTAAGCTAAATTTTTGCCGTAATGGCGGTTTTGGCCTCATCGTTTCCTCATAAAAGCTGTAGAACTCCTATGACAATCAGAAGAACGTAATTTATTTCAGGTCTCTTCTAGAACAGGTAAAGATTTTATTTATTTATTCAGGATCTCTTTTACGACAGGTAATGTTATGCCATTTGGCTTAACACTTCTTAGGCACCGGCTAAATTAAGCTGAATTTTTGCAGTAATAGCGGTTTTAGCCTCATCGTTTCCTCATAAAAGCTGTAGAACGCCTATGACAATCAGAAGAACGTAATTTATCTCAGGTATCTTCTAGAACAGGTAAAGATTTTATTTATTTATTCAGGATCTCTTTTACGACAGGTAATGTTATGCCTTTTGACTCAACACTTCTTAGGCACCGGCTAAATTTAGCTGAATTTTTGCAGTAATAGCGGTTTTAGCCTCATCGTTTCCTCATAAAAGCTGTAGAACGCCTATGACAATCAGAAGAACGTAATTTATTTCAGGTCTCTTCTACAACAGGTAAAGATTTTATTTATTTTTTCAAGATCACTTTTGCGACAGGTAAAATTATACCATTTGGTTCAACACTTCTTAGGCACCAGCTAAATTAAGCTGAATTTTTGCCGTAATAGCGGTTTTGGCCTCTTCGTTTACTCATAAAAACTGTAGAACGCCTATAATAATCAGAAGAACGTAATTTATTTCAGGTCTCTTTTACGACAGGTAACGATTTTATTTATTCAAGATCTCTTCTATGTCAGGTAAAGTTATACCATTTGGTTCAACACTTCTTAGGCACTAGCTAAATTAAGCTGAATTTTTGCCTTAATAGCGGTTTTGGTTTCTTCGTTTCCTCATAAAAGCTGTAGAACGCCTGTGACAATCAGAAGAACGTAATTTATTTTAGGTCTCTTCTACAACAGGTAAAGATTTTATTTATTTATTAAACATCTCTTTTACGACGCGTAAACTTATACCATTTGGTTCAACACTTCTTAGGCACCAGCTAAATTAAGCTGAATTTTTGCCGTAATAGCGGTTTTGGCCTCTTCGTTTACTCAGAAAAACTGTAGAACGCCTATGACAATCAGAAGAACGCAAGTTATTTCAGGTCTCTTCTACAACAGGTAAAGATTTTATTTATTCATTCAACATCTCTTTTACGACGGGTAAAGTTATACCATTTGGTTCAACACTTCTTAGGCACCAGCTAAATTAAGTTAAATTTTTGCCGTAATAGCGGTTTTGTCCTCTTCGTTTCCTCATAAAAGCTGTAGAACGCCTGTGACAATCAGAAGAACGTAATTTATTTCAGGTCTCTTCTACAACAGGTAACGATTTTATTTATTTATTCAACATCTCTTTTACGACGGGTAAAGTTATACCATTTGGTTCAACACTTCTTAGGTACCAGCTAAATTAAGCTGAATTTTTGCCGTAATAGCGGTTTTGTCCTCTCCGTTTCCTCATAAAAGCTGTGTAGAACGCCTATGACAATCAGAGGACCGTAAGTTATTTCAGGTCTCTTCTACAACAGGTAAAGATTTTATTTATTCATTCAACATCTCTTTTACGACTGGTAAAGTTATACCATTTGGTTCAACACTTCTTGGGCACCAGCTAAATTAAGTTGAATTTTTGCCGTAATAGCGGTTTTGGCCTCTTCGTTTCCTCATAAAAGCTGTAGAACGCCTGTGACAATCAGAAGAACGTAATTTATTTCAGGTCTCTTCTACAACAGGTAAAGATTTTATTTATTTATTCAACATCTCTTTTACGACGGGTAAAGTTATACCATTTGGTTCAACACTTCTTAGGCACCAGCTAAATTAAGCTGAATTTTTGCCGTAATAGCGGTTTTGGCCTCTTCGTTTCCTCATAAAAGCTGTAGAACGCCTGTGACAATCAGAAGAACGTAATTTATTTCAGGTCTCTTCTACAACAGGTAAAGATTTTATTTATTTATTCAGGATCTCTTTTACGACAGGTAAAGTTATGCCATTTGGCTCAACACTTCTTAGGCACCGGCTAAATTAAGCTGAATTTTTGCCTTAATAGCGGTTTTGGTTTCTTCGTTTCCTCATAAAAGCTGTAGAACGCCTGTGACAGTCAGAAGAAGGTAATTTATTTCAGGTCTCTTCTACAACAGGTAAAGATTTTATTTATTTATTTATTAAACATCTCTTTTACGACGGGTAAAGTTATACCATTTGGTTCAACACTTCTTAGGCACCAGCTAAATTAAGCTGAATTTTTGCCTTAATAGCGGTTTTGTCCGCTCCGTTTCCTCATAAAAGCTGTAGAACGCCTATGCCAATCAGATGAACGTAAGTTATTTCAGGTCTCTTCTACAACAGGTAAAGATTTTATTTATTTATTCAACATCTCTTTTACGACGGGTAAAGTTATACCATTTGGTTCATCACTTCTTTAGGCACCAGCTAAATTAAGCTGAATTTTTGCCGTAATAGCGGTTTTGGACTCTTCGTTTCCTCATAAAAGCTGTAGAATACCTGTGACAATCAGAAGAACGTAATTTATTTCAGGTCTCTACAAGTAAAGATTTATTTATTTATTCAACATCTCTTTTACGACGGGTAAAGTTATACCATTTGGTTCAACACTTCTTAGGCACCAGCTAAATTAAGCTGAATTTTTGCCGTAATAGCGGTTTTGGCCTCTTCGTTTCCTTATAAAAGCTGTAGAACGTTGTGACAATCAGAAGAACGTAATTTATTTCAGGTCTCTTCTACAACAGGTAAAGATTTTGTTTATTTATTCAACATCTCTTATACGATGGGTAAAGTTGTACCATTTGCGGATTTGAATTCATAATGGTTTTGTTCGCGAACATTTATTCATGGATAATAGAATCGTTTCTCTCATGATGTCATAGTTACATTAAATTTATTGGCGAACAGAGACGATTCTAAATTCAAAGCTATCAAATGTTGTTTAACTGTAGTTATCTGATTGAAAATCGCTAAGACTTGCTAGTAGTGCAACAAATAGAATTGCTTATTTGTTCCGTAGCAATGGTTGTGGATTCAGCATTGGGTTTCGCAAAATAGGATGGGTAGTGAGGTCATATTAAGTTTAGTCGCGCTTTAGTTTAACAAAAACTAGAATAAATCAATGATACTAATAATTATTTATATGTATCTTTCGGCTAAAAATATACTAGATGCTAAAGGTAGCTTGGTTACCATTCCATACACTAATATTTTCCGAAAATATAGATCTTGGAGGTGTCTTTAAGTTTCTCATGAACGGATGGCAGTTAAAATATGCCCCTAGCCACTCTTTGAAAAGAAGCGGCATCTGCATTTCAGTCCTATAATCCCATAATCCCAAAGAATAAGCATTATAGAAATAATTTATATTATAGTTTTGTTTTAGCTTCCGCCGATACATTGGAATTTCTGACCGATCTAGCCGGAAGGCATCCATGGATTCAGAGGACGTTGGACAAGTTTGGACTGCCACGCAATGATCCACATGGATGGTGTCCAAAAGTACAAGAGCTGATCGACACATGGGGTATTGAGCTACCGGATATTGTGGGAAAGCTACATGAAGTCTGCGGCTGAGACGTCAAAAGTCAAAGAGAAATTTCAATGTAACATTTTCATGCTATAAAATTTCTATAAATCAAAATGGATGAAATTGATTCTTTAACCCTTTCATGCACAACGGGTCGAAAATGCACCCAATATACATCAGGTATCATGTCGCGCTAACTGGGTTTGTTTGATAAATGTATGTTTGCACGTGTGTTGTTGTGCGTGCGGTTTGCCAAGTTCCTTAAGTAAGCCGAGCAACAGCTTTTATTGGCTAGCGTAAGAGAATGGCAGTCCAAACGATCTATTTTCAAGTAATCGGTGCGGTAATAATTCTGTTCCTCCTTTCACTAAATTCGCAATAATTCGTGCATAAAAAGGTTAAACAATATCACGATTATCAGTTTCTAGTAAGTTTCTTGCTCTATATAAAGACTAAATAAAAAAATATCCAAATTTAATTAAATAAAGACTTATTTTATAATATATTCCTTTTAATTTGTAGCCTTATGAGTGAACCGGTTTGATAGAAAATATAAAACTTCACAATAAAATCCGACAGCTAACACTTAACACAGCTCAACGAATTTGAAACATTTATAGATTAAAATGTTTGCTTCATGGCTAAGGCGAATGTATCTTCGTTTTTTCGTGTTAACAAATGGTAAACAAGCAATAAATTCTTATCATAAAGTATAAAATTTGAAAATGCCCATTTTCACAAAACTACTAAATATAAATTAGAAAAGTTTTTTTAACTGAACTGAGGTTAACTATATGCACCATATGCATATTTATAAAACCCACTTATATTTTGAGGATAATATGCATGTGCAATTGATGCAGAAAATGGCAAATGAACAAATGCGATGCATTTGCCGAACAAAATTGCCCTTAAATCACTGCTTCTCAATTTTTGGTATAGCAAAACGGGCACGGCAATGCGTACCCAATGTGCAACTGTTGATAGTAGGGTAAAAATACGATCACTGCTTCTCCATTTTTTGGTATCGCAAAACGTATGTTATCGGGCACGGCAATGCGTACCCAATGTGCAACTGTTGATAGTAGGGTAAAAATACGATCACTGCTTCTCCATTTTTTGGTATCGCAAAACGTATGTTATCGGTCTCGGCAATGCGTACCCAATGTGCAACTGTTGATAGTAGGGTAAAAATACGATTACTGCTTCTCAATTTTTGGTATAGCAAAACGTACGTTATCGGGCACGGCAATGCGTACCCAATGTGCAACTGTTGATAGTAGGGTAAAAATACGATCACTGCTTCTCAACTGTTGGCATCGCAAACGGTATGTTATCGGGCACGGCAATGCGTACCCAATGTGCAACTGTTGGTAGTAGTGTAAAAATACGATCACAGCTTCTCCATTTTTTGGTATCGCAAAACGTATGTTATCGGGCACGGCAATGCGTACCCAATGTGCAACTGTTGATAGTAGGGTAAAAATACGATCACTGCTTCTCCATTTTTGGTATCACAAAATGTATGTCAACGTATACGGCAACGTGTATATATTCGATGTGTAATTGTTGATGTTATGTTAAAAATATGACTTGGTGTGCGACCCTCACAGGTGTTACCTCCAAATGGAAGCATGTGCAATGTAACTCGTTTTCAATGTAGCTCTGAGGGTTCCTAGTCCCTCCCCTGCCAGTTTGTCAATTTCACCCCAATGTTTGCCGATTTTACCCCAATTTTTGCTAATTTTAGATAAAATATTTCGCAGACGGATTCGACGCCCGGCGAGAATGGATTTGTAGAGACTGCAGAGAGCGAAAGGGGGGTAAAATATGGTTTGTGGGAAGTCCGGCCCTTAGGGGCGAACCCCGTCCCCTATCGACACCTATAATATATATCTAATTTGGCACAACGATTCTGAGGTACCTTCATGGGTTGCATTTTCGCCACAAATTTTTTTCGCCGCAGCAGGAGCTAAGACATCCGGTGCCTTTGCTCATCATCGCCGACAGGACAGTTGAAGCCGATAGAGCTTTAGTCGATTATGTATATCGCATAAAAATCCCTTCAGAACTTACAAATTCAGTTTCGCAGCAATGATAGATGTAGATATATACAACAGCGGTTAAATGATTCCTAAACTACCATGGACGTTTAGTTCACTAAGCTCGAGAAAATAATTACTTTTAGTATTAAATCCGCAGATTTAAAGAAAAGAAGGATAACCGATTATACTATTTCGTAGCAAAGATATAGTAACCTAGTTTTGTCACTTACAATTTATGTCAGTGTTCAATCTGGAGCTGCGATGCCGACAGTAGAAATGAATTTCAACCATTCGTTTCGGATCTAGCTTTTTGTTGCAGCTGTTAATACGAACGAATATGATCGTGTTATTTCTTAGCTATACTTTCAAATGTATTCAGCTGTTGGATTTGCTTATGTATTTTTTTGGTTATTCAAATATCATTAATTTTTTTAAGTTGAATTTTCAAGGTAGTTCAGATTTCACCGACCCAAGCGCCTACTTTATACGCAGAAATCAACCTTTTCCATAATATTGTGTGTATTTTTGGTGTATTATATCGGTATTGTGTATAATTTTTGAGAACTCATTCAACACTGATATAAACTTATAAAAAATCTACCAGTAATGCAACAGGGTTTGTTTAGTCGTTTGAACAAAATACATGTCTTGTTCATAAGTTTATATGGAACAATTATTGTATGAAAAAAGAACAGCCGCTCCAACCTCATACGCGATCGATACAGAAATAAACATTGTTTATTTATACAATGTTGCATTGGCTATACAATATAGTTTTGCCTTACAATTTTTAATATGCATAACGGTGTGAAACGCACATGTTTAGCTCCAAATCGCGTCGCAAACTCTTCAAAAGTGGAAAGAGGTCGGTCGTTTACATTCATTTTGCTATGATCCCACCAGTGAATTTTTCACGTTTGTCAGTATAAAGTGGCCCAACACTCTTGCGATACCCCAGTGCAGCGATTCTAGTGTCGCAAGTTCTTCAAAAGTGGAAGAGGCCGGCAAAAATGTTGATGGGCCCCGCTCGTTTACATTCATTTTGCTATGATCCCACCAGTGAATTTTTCACGTTTGTCAGTATAAAGTGGCCCAACACTTTTGCGATACCCCAGTGCAGAGATTCTGGTGTCGCAAGTTGTTCAAAAGTGGAAGAGGCCGGCAAAAATGTTGATGGGCCCCGCTGGTTTACATTCATTTTGCTATGATCCCACCAGTGAATTTTTCACGTTTGTCAGTATAAAGTGGCCCAACGCTTTTGCGATACCCCAGTGCAGAGATTGTGGTGTCGCAAGTTGTTCAAAAGTGGAAGAGGTCGGCAAAAATGTTGATGGGCCCCGCTCGTTTACATTCATTTTGCTATGATCCCACCAGTGAATTTTTCACGTTTGTCAGTATAAAGTGGCCCAACACTCTTGCGATACCCCAGTGCTGACATTGTGTCGTCGCAAGCTTTTCAAAAGTGGAAGAGGATGACAAAAATGTTGAGAGGGTCGGTTGTTTACATTTAGTTTGTTATAACAACATCAGTTAGTTTCATAATGTTGGTAAGTAAAACATCCGTCCCCCTTCCTGCCCACCTCGACGCCCCTGTCTAGCTCTGAAGAATAAAATATAGATATAATAAAACCCGTTTTATGATATGACAGCAAGAATGAATTAATGACTGAACTCGCAGTACAGTTTTCAGTGGATTAACGTTTCACCCAACAGACCCGACTCTGTGTTTTTAACTAGTTAGAATTATGCAGCTTTTACGTTATAAAGGACCCGCCTTGCGAAACTTTTGTCGTCTTTGCCACCATATATTGTGTGGTGTCTTGTACATGATAGAGTTTCTTATATGGTATTTTAGGTATGTAGTATAGTGTCGGTAACAGTATAGTGTAGGCTACACCATATTTTTTTAAAAAAGTTATATGGTGTTACCTACACCATACTATTATTTACACACATTATGTGTTTGTGTATGGTGTCCTTGATTCCGTCAGGATAAGTAAATTAAGACACTATTATAATTAAGTTGTTGGCGTCTCATACACACCACGGTATGGTATGGTGTAGACTATTGGAGGACAAAACATTCAAATGGAGGTTCTTTGTAACGCAAACGCCGCGAAAGAATAGCTGCTATGAACAAACATACGAGTTTAGCTAGCATTTTTCTGACCAAACTGAGTTGTTTAACGCTTATCAAATATACAGTTAACATCTTTCACAAGTTTGTGCATCTCGCTATGTGTGATAATGACACGCCGAGTCGTGATTGCATGGTTGCAAGCAGCTTAAGCAAACCATTGAGTTATCTAGCAAACTATTAAATTGCTTGGTTTCGTAACTCTCACAACGAGAGCGAATAACAACGCACGTTCAAACAACGCACTGAACAATATTGTCATTGAATAATTATTTCATTGCACTATTCTGAATCTTGCAGATATGGTTCAGATTTTGTCGAGCCACCAGATTAATGGTATCATACACCGGGTCTTAACATAAAATGAGAATATAAATTCAATTTTACGAATCTGCGATCAACCCAACGAGACCCTGGCAACCGTTACGGGAGTTACGTTATATCGTTATAAAAAGGAAACCTCAGAGCGAGGGGGTGATGCTTCGAGGGGGGAGCCCCTCCTACTTAAATTCAAGAAGCCATATTTGCCTTTCTGCCAAAAACAAATAAAAATTATCTCTACTATAAAAATACACTGGTGTAGCAGGAAGCGTCCAATTTTATTAGCCCACGTCACGTTTACGGGTCGTATTATACATTATTTAAACTAATTTTATTTTATCAAGTTGCATCGAAACACTAAAGAATAATTTTTAGAACATAAATAAATATAACGACGGTTCTCTTTTATAGTTCTTCTTCTACGTAAAATCCAGTTCCAAGATAAAACGAATCAAGTGTCTCATCGTTCTTCAGTTTGAATGTCTTTCCTTCGACATTGTTTGATTTATCCACAAAATTCCTTGAATATTTTGACCAAGTTTACGTACTCGCCTCCCCATTTTCCAACGAGGTCATCTTTATGGGCACACCAGGATTTCGGATCGTTGTGATCAAGATTATGTTCATCTAACGTTGATTGAACCCATGGGTCCCATGATACTCGTCGCTTGAGGTCTTCTGCGGCATCGTCGGCAGACACTGAAACGAACAATGAATGGTACAAATACACATTTTATTAAAGAAATGATTGCTTCATGTCTCAAAGCCACCACTGCATCGGTTGTTTGCGCCCAATTCTGTTCTTTTTCTCAACATTGTAACGTCCGGCCACTTAAAGTGACAGTTGGGCTGGAGATACAGTAGGGCCTGTGGCCAAATTACCCTTTAGTGAAATGACAATGCACTACGTCGAACGCGGTCGATAACGTTCCTTTAGATTGAGATAAAATTCCTGCGCATCGTTGCAACAGATTTAATGGTGGAAGAGCAAGAACTACTAATTGTTTTATATAGAAAAAGTGCCATGTTTCACCTCCAAACAGCTAAAATTTTTACGCATGTCTCAAGTAGTCAATATAGACAAAATGCTTGAGGTCAACACTTTGTTTTCGGCCACGAAGAAGACAGAAATAAACGGAAACATCAATTCTAAAATATGTTTTGCTTATTTGACTAAAATTGATAAGCTTAATGCTTTATTTTTCGGCTCAGCGTACGATAGTTAAGCTCGAGAATTGTTCAGTTTCTCCATGAACGACAGCTTACGAGAAATGAAAATTTATATCACAATACTTACATTAGCAGCATACATGCTTGGGGTCTGAGGTTCCCGTTGGGGTGTAGGCGGGGTGTCGGGGTTGTAGGTCGGCCTTCGGTTTTCCAGGGGGTCAGGGGTTTGCTAGGGGGTGGCACTATGGGTACAGGGTTTGGTGAACCTGCGAACGGGATCGGGCGACCTGTCGAGCATGGGGATCCGTAGTTTCAGGGAGTAACCCCTACCATTATGAACCTGTATGATTAGCAGTATTTTGAGAAATTATTTTTTTTTAGATTTTACGAGTTGCTCAAACGTTGCTCGTTACTCGTATTAATAAACAATATTAGCCGTTAAGCAGTAATGTTAAGCTAATTATAAAGTAAAGCAAACTTCGACAAATTTTGCTGTAGTACCAAATGTATGTATGTACTTATATATTTGATGGGTTTATTCACCAACAAAATAATCCTAAGCGTCAATGCAAACCATGCATGCTCATAGCCGGCAGGCTCTTCCTGAGGTTCAGACCCATCTCTTCGTGGCAAGGCGCCGACACACCCCTGCCCCTCCTCCTGACAGGTCGTCTACCCTCCTCCAGATGCGCCATAGGTTTCGCTCATCTCCCTCCCCCACCACCGATCGGCTGGCCTGGGAGGTCGCCCTAAGGCCTGCTATAAGGACCCCGCCTGGGCCCTCTGACCTTACGCACGCCAAAATATATACACAATGTATTTTAGGCGTGAAATTCTAGAGTACGACTAAAGAAGAGTGTTTTATTATTATTAAAGACAGTTATAAACGAAAACATACCGTACACCGCAACCGCCACTACAAACAAAATAACTATATATTTCATTTTTTGATAACACAAAACGCTAAAATATATATTATTAAGAAAAAGACTGTCTATTCATATGTTTATGAACATAAAGTTTCAGACGAGGTCACATTTTATTCTAAGCCTATGAATAGATTAAGCGGCGTTTAATGTTATAAAGGACCCCCATGTGAAAGTTTCCGCCCATGAATACATTAGTGTTTCGCTACAAAACATCAACACGAAATCGTGCGAGTGGAAGTTTATAAATCATAGTATGGATATATTTTTCGTGCTGATTGCAGTCATTTTCGAACATTCGAAAGAACTCGTTGTTTGTTTAAGTTCGTCTAAACTAAAACCCTAAAAGCTACATACTATTTTCGCTAAAATGAAACTTTGCGGAATGTTTTGGCCTAAATAATTCGCAAATATAATTTCAAATTTTTACATCAATTTAGCTGTGACCAAGAGTGAAAATCTGTCGTGAAGTAGCCAATTCTGAGGTGGAAAATGTTAATCAAATTTGGTTATAAAATAGTGGTCCGAACTGCTTTATGGATCGCCTAAACACACAGGCATAGTATTTGCGACATAGTTCAACCATAAATGGGGAGCCTAAGAGGCCATAAGCAGTGGCCTTAAACAGTAGCCAGTATTGCGATCGGGTGCGGAAACGTGTATTTTGGGCCTCAAAAAGCCGAAGGGTACGTATTTAGGCGCCCTTTTTGCAGACATAACAGTCCTCTTTTCAAACGCTTACAAATTTTCTAGAACATCTTTAATGGTAAATTTCGGGAACCAGAGCCATAAATGGCTACTACTCAATAGGTTTGATCAATAGGTTACTATAAGCTGCTCGGAAGAGCCAAAATTGCTTTATTTTTGGCACAAAGCGGCTTGTGGAGCGCCAACCGATTGATGGAATTTGAAACTCTCACTTTCACCTTCAGGCAGTCTGGCAGAGCTAAAGTTTGTCTCCACTCTAGGTCGCCTAAGTCACTCTAAATTTGTAAAAAATACAATTTTAATACATTTATCTGATTTATATTTCCTCGCGACGATCAGCGTTTTCTCGATCTGCTTGGAAATATTTGCGCCGACCAGCGCGAGGTTTAGCTGTGTAAGAGCATTGCTGGGTGCTAAAATAACCCTTGCTTTACAGGAAAAAATTTTGTTATTATTGCCGACCAGCGGCTAATGCTGTACCCCTGACTGCTTGTGTAATAACGGTACGTAGCTGCATGGCGCAACTTCCTAACACCATTCCATACGACCCCAGCTATCATAACCTCAAGGGTGGACCATAACTTTTGTAATTTTGGTGGTTTTCCTGGTCAGACCCAAGAAGCTATGGATCTCAGCAAGTCGCAGGTGCCCTTCACGAGGTATGTTCGAACCACGCCCGATTGGTTGCGCACGTGTCTAGTTGATTGGTGATAGCCTAGGTGGCCCGCATAGGGTTCCGACGATCCCTGAAGGGTGACGTCGGACGCCTGGTTCAATACTTTGTTAACCGGGATTGATTATTGTGAACACTACGTGTTGCCTAATAAATTTTGGCGTGGTTTACCTATATGATTTCGGCAGGTAACCTCGATCGTTAATTTTGTGCACACCTCTCGCATTAACTCCAGCGATTCCTAATAACAACAATAGTAGCAAACCCTACGCGTCAAGGCTTGGGATATTCTCACCCGCAAGCCACGGTGCGTAATGTTTGCCCGTCCTTGCGGACGAACACATTACATCTCCGAATGAATATCGCTGGATATATCGGTAGATTTTCTAAATTTTATTTTTAACGCTATATACATCATAAAGGGGTACGAACGAGGTAGAACATCAGTAATAACGTAACGCATTGGGAATGGATTGTAAGTTTGACAGGATTACATGCTGATTGCTATCGTTCCGGGACTACGCAACCCGAGGTTCTGGGAGCTAATATGGGCTCGACCTGATGGGGCATCAGCAGTCATTGACGCAATACCCAATTTTAGCGACCCTACTAAGCTATGGATCCAGAAACACGCTCTGATATGCTTCGAAGTTCGATCTGCGTAGCGCGCGGCGCTAGCCTTATTTATAATACAAGTTTCCGGGGACGGAACGATAGGTCTCTCGATAACGTACGCGTTAGGGGTAACCCTTTCGTGAGGAACAAAACCACGAGGGCGGAGCCATACATAGGAACAGATAAAGGATGAGGTGGAAGCGCAAAAATATAAGCGGTTACTCGTATGATTATAAAATATGTTTCATTCGATGAAATGAATCATGGTTATAAAATATATTACACCCGATGCAATCAATATCAATTGTACATCATCCATAGCAAAGCATCGATCGTGATCCCATTTTAATTAGCGTCGACTTAAAACGATCCTCGTGCTGGGTTGGGTTTGGCCGACTTAAAGCAAGCAAGTGATGTCAGTGAGCGGTGACAACCGATTTACGCCAGGGCCAGGTTGAGTCACTTCAACTTTATGAATGTTTCGGTGTGAGTGTAGCTACTGGTTAAGTCTTAAATTTGATGTTACGGCGGCCGACCAACTGTCGACGCTTTGCGACGAGCTGAAGCTGTTACAGGTAGACGGTGGAGCAACACACATCTGACCATGGTGCGGACGGCCATGATTTCTCACTCTGCTCCTTGTTTAGCAGGGGTTTGCTCCGGCCGCTTCCTTGGTTCGTGTCATAGCATTTGAGTAGTGTTAGTTTTCCTTACCGCGGATCGTTTGTATAGCAGTTCATTTACATGCTGCATGGCCCCACGTTCCACGGTCAAGTTAAAGGGTTTGAAATTCTCTTTTTTCGAACGGTCAGCACGGCTTAACTTGGAGTAAGAGAAGCAAGTTCCCAGCCACAAATTAATCTTGCATCATTGCCCTTAATCTATTTTCCACATTATTCATCCAAAGTTAGACATTAAAAGCCTGGCGCTCATCCGTATAGATAAAGATAGCATACAAAGATAGAAGCCACAAATCGAATCGGAAGCCCGAACAAATACAAAAGAAAACCAAACGGCACAAAGTGCAGGCGTCCTCCTCCACCAACGATGTTCCTTTAACTTAAAACGTCCAAGCTCCAAAATGTGGTTCGTCTTTCGTTGTTCAAATTTACTTAACTCAACGTAAAATCGGTAAATTTTCGGCACGCTTGAAGACTCTGTGAAGGCAGTAATGGGATATGTCCTCCGTCCTACGTCCAAAATCCATTCGCCCCACGAGCCGCTTGAGCGCCGGATGTACGGGCGAGTTACAAAATTCGTAATAAGCCGGCGAATCATGAACCACAAATCATCGCTTAAATTCAATCAACACTGTGATCGTCCTGAACTTTAACCGCGGTCATCTCAGGGAAAATTGTCGGACTCTAACTCAGCTCAATATATCATGTAAATCAAGGATCTATTATATCCAACGTGTTGTTTTGTATTCCAACTAAGACCGCGGGGAACAAGAATGACTTCAACTATTTGTCCAGACCAATCGCTCGAACGGAACTCTATCAGGATTTCGCTAGTATTTTCAGAACCTAGTTTACATTGCCATAGTTCTAGAAGCAAAGCGAGGTCCAAACGAGCGTGGGGAACATCGGGCCCAAGGGGAAGCGTCAACTGGCTGCTGTCAACCTGATCATGACTTAGTGGTCAAGTGCTTGATGTTCAAAACTCCATGAACTCACGTGTTACAAGCCAAGACCAACCTTCCTAAGTCACTGAACGCTGAAGCCCATATCCAATTGAAAATTACCGTGATCACTGATCTCTGTTAGAGAGAGTCGGCCTCAATAGAAAATCTCCGACATCACTTTTGAACCCTCCGAATAGTCGGAGGTCAACCATCTGTGATCTTAACCCCATTTTCCACGACCATGTGGACTCTAAAACCGCTATTTCCCGTAATTATCGCCGGATGTTTCTTTAATTAGATCGACAACAGTAATCAGTAGAACATTTGCTGTTGTTTAAGCCCTCAAAAATCGTTGCGACGATCGCCTGAGGCACGTAATTTCCGCATCTCATTTAATCCGTATCAAAATGAAAACTGTTCCCGTTTTGGGATTATTCAACCGTTTCATCGTGGTTTAGATCAGCCACGTAACGTCGAGCGTGATGACCAGGACAGATTAGAGCACCATCAGAGAACACGGGCATTATTTATCCGAGCAATACTCGAAGAGCGCTATTAATCTAGTAATTCGATAACCTGGTACGTC
The DNA here is from genome assembly GCA_030248225.1 of Trileptium ribeirensis. NCBI lineage: Eukaryota > Metazoa > Nematoda > Enoplea > Enoplida > Thoracostomopsidae > Trileptium > Trileptium ribeirensis. The sequence continues at coordinate 60,260 of JASANE010028272.1, forward strand.
GTATCCCGCTCATGCACTATCCCCGCTACATCACCACCTGCTAATCCTTTTTTGACGCTGTCTTTGTTGTCTCGGGACGCCGCCCAGCTAATACAGCTTCAACACGATTTAGAACTTGACCCTCTATCATAAGAACATCTCCGCGCATCAAATGAGATCGCATCTTGTCGTGTTTCCTACCTTAAAGTGTCAGCTTCCAATCGCCACGGTGGGGCGTGGGTCATCGGATGGGACCCATACTGGTGCAGGGTGCGTGGCACCCACCCGGGGGCGTTCACCAGGAGGGTACCCTTGGCCGGATCTCCCGGGGGCCACTACCGGTCTCCAAAACTACCCCCATTTTACCCCCCGGCATGTCCATCCTTACATATTTATATAGGATATAAAACTCTAAAATTTATATATTAGATATATACATACATATATATTCTGGTGTTCTCTTTTTTCCCGTTTCTTTTCTCTTCCTCTATGGTGTCCTGGTCGTCGCTTCCGGCGTCGCTCATTAATCTGACCACGACGATGCGACAACCCGAACGGCCATGAGGTCTTGACGGAAATAGTACACAAAGCGAGCACGACAAACAACAACGACGTCCGGAAGGTCAGTCGAGGAGAGAAAAAGCGCGAAAGAAAACAAACGACAAAAGAAAAAGAAGAGAAAGAGGCGCGTTTCGGGGTGGGAGCAGTGGGTTCTCAACGGAATTCTGGCAGGTCGGGGTCAGATTCGTTCCCAGAACGAAAAACGGGGTCGAATGACTCCAAACACGAGGGGGTAGACGTAATATTGTGGCCTGACCCACTCAGGTCGATCTACGTGTGTTAGTGTAGGACGTGGCCGCGTGGCCGAGTGGTTAGAGCGCCTGCTTCATAATCGTGAAGTCAGGAGTTCGAATCCAGTGGTCGCGCTAATCTCCTTGGGCAAGGGACTCAGCCACAATTGCTTCGCAGTACCTATGCGTTAAACAGGTACTAGACTTTGGTCTAGGCGGATAAGATGATGGGTGGTGTAAAGGGCAATCAACATGGCCAGCCTAAACACAATGCTTCGGCATAATAACCCGGATTGTCACTTAGTGCCAATTGCATGTTTATCTTATGTTATTATAGGGGACTTTAGCGGGCTCTCCCGCTCTAACGGCTGGGCAGAGCGACGCCCGCCCGGCTTCGTTGGACTCGTCACGATTAGGTGATTCGAATCGCCCCCAGTCTCACGGCAAAATGTGCGAAGACGTTAAACAGGTGCTAATAGAGAGAGTGTCAGTTAGGGCGGGTGCCATTTAGGCGGCCGTCCCAGGTTAACGGGTGGGAGTACGGAGGCCCGCCAGGTATGGTTGGGGACGTCTCGACTAGGCGAACATAATGAGCGGCGGTTTGCCCACGGTATACCCAATCGACATATCGCCTTGCGGGTCGGACCGATCAATACCCGTTTGTGCTCATTGAATTCCTTGATAGATAGGCTACATAATGATACGCAGGACACTTATCGGTGACTCGGCAGTAAGAAGGGAAAATGGTTGGAGTGGCGATGATCGAGCGATTTTGGATGCTAATGACTAAGAAAACGAGAGTTTCAGCGGACACCATCTGCCAGACCAAAGAGCACCCTTAGACCCGATGGTGTTCTTTAGTCGTCCGGTGACTTATGCTGATTGGCGATGTTGTCGGTTCCATCGAGAGCGGCCTTGTTCGTAAATAAGAGATTACAAAAGCGCCGATGCAACTAAATCGGCTGAAGCTACTATTTCGACCCAAGAGTCATGAAATGGAGGGGTCCGATTGAAAGGACGAGAGAAAAAGACAGCAGGGGCGTTAAAACCAAATAAGTGTACGTATGTACACATATAGAGAATATACCCATTCCGGACCATTGTCACCCACAGCAAAACTTACCGTAAGTAACGGCTGTTTGTTCAAGTTTACTGCGTTTGTTACTTGGATCCAGGGTTAAGCCGTCGTCCGATTCGAGATATTCTGGCCCCGATGGAAAGCCCGTGATATTCTCTTTTGCAGAGCACTCGGGTCATTTTCCAGAAATCAAAACCGTTAGACGGTTACGGGCCGACAAACGAGCCCGACATCCGTCGTTCCCGAACATCCGGAAACTACCGCGTCCCTGATTTCCATTAGTTTAAGCTGGTAGCTGTTTGTTATTTTTCGTGACCACGGCTACACGTATTACTCGCGACCATGGCTACATGTATTAGTTAGCCTAAGTAAATTTGATGATTTTGGTTCCGGTCACTGGCGGGCCAATAGTTTAGCTCGACTAATCGATGGCCTCCTATTCCCGGACGGTCGTAATCGTGAAGTCCCAGTGGAATTGGACCTATTGGTCGGGTTCCGTATGAAACCTAATCCCATATTCCGGCGGTGACTTCGGGCCATTTCAATTCACATTCCTATTAAATCATGTGCTTCGCAAGTCCAACCGCAATCACTTAAACATAACATAAAACATGGTATACGGGAAATATGCAACGGCAAAGCGAGATAAATATATATGCAACGAACTATAATAAGCGAAATAAGTATTGTATATTAGTTAGCAAGACATTGATAAGCGAATTAACAAAGGTTAATAAGCAACACGACAATATGCATATGACCGTAGCACCACACGACACACCCCTCCGTAATAAACTGACTTCCTGCATCAGCATTTAAATGCTATTACCCTGTTACGAAAATCCCCTTAACGATGTCCTAACTTAGCTTTGATAGCAAATCAGGCGTCCGTAGGCACATTTGTGGCCAGTTTCCTGCAAAGCGCACATAACGGACCGGAATGGTCCTGTTAATACACTTGTGTTGTTTTAATATCAATATATAGCTATAGTACAACGTTTTTGTGCACAACTTTGCACATATACATTGTTTCGCCTTGTAGATATTATTGTCCGTGTAGCAAGGTTTTCGGGGGGGTAGACTTTTGGGTATATGAGAAAACTGACCGATGCAGCATCAGAGTCAAACGAGGGAAATTTTCGTACAGTTGGTTTGTTTTCGTTTCTATTTGTCAGTTGTCGCCAAGTTTTTCTTTTCAAATTTAGTTTTTGGTTTGTCCAAAGCGGGTCTTTCCTCGTACAGCATGTAGGAATGCCGCGCCTGGCTGTCTTGAGTTGAAAATTCTACTTCGAACTAAGCGTAACAGTTGCCGCATAAAAGGCGCCCTTGCGGGTTCTCGAGCATCGGATTGACTCTCCGCGAGCCCGTAAGTGCTTGCTCCCAGAATCATGAATTCAGCAGTGCCAGATTCTGCTAACAAAATTGCAGTCTGCTTCGGGTAACTGAGAAAAAGAACAAATCAAAACGCAGAGTCAGTTGCGACTTTACGTCAGAAAACATAACATTACAAAACAATCGCTGGGTCCTCGGTATAAAATTCGAATAATTCTGTCGTAAGATTTTAGTATCATCAAGAAACACACCTTTCAAAATCCCCGACGTGTGCTCTCACGCCGTGCAGCGACAGTAAGGACAGTCGCCCACATTATTGCATTGAGACAAAAATGTTCTCAATGGTCGGGCAAGTCGTCCTGTGGTTGGTTCGCTTCAGTAGTGATGGTGTACCGAGTACTGCTCGACGTGCCACTGGTCTTCAATTAGTCCCTGACTTCTTTTACTTAGCTCCCTGATAGGCTGTACGATGTAAATTTTAAATTACAGACCGCGCGGTCTCTGTGGAGCGACATGTTAATCGTTGCGCAAGTAGCTAAAGGCTTAGTAGAGGCAGCGAAATAACGTGTTCACTAAATGCAAACCAAAGTGCATTGTAAAATAGGAAAGGTTGTAGTCAGTTACGACCCGGGTCAAGGGAAAACTAAGCATAAAACAAAGATAGTCGCTGGGGTCACCTTCCAAATTCGAGTTCATTCCTCGTGAAACTTTGGTCACAATATATATAGCCATCATAATATCCTAGACCTGCGCTCCTACGCCGTGAAGCGACGGTAGGATCCTCGTCAACCTCTTTGAAATGAAGCTGTTTCAAATGGGTAAGCAACGTCGGCTTGGACTCAGGATGACGCGGCATTGACCCTCGAGTAATTTTGTCAGTTCAACTACCATCCGATAAGCCTCATTGGCAGTAATATTTTAAGCTGAGGTGGGTGGAAATATAAGGAGTGGAGTTCCAGCCACGTATTGTCCGAAATTGCGAAAGTGATTTTACGTCTGCTTCAAACATTTGCCGAAGATATAATAAACATGGTGTCTAGAATTTCACGTAATTAAAAAGACATCGCCAAGACAAGGCGATTTAGGACCTGGTATCATTTTGTTGTAGTCACAGGCATCTACATAGGTCTGACTAAACAAAGCCAGCTAACATTGAGTTATACCCGGCACGGTCAAGCCAAACCCTTTGTGTAAAGCACTATAGTCGTTACCTGGGAAGCTTTAGCTATGAGCACAAACCACATTTTTCTGGAAGAAAAGGGAGAACCGCTTCTAGGAAAAGACCGTGATAGTTTTGAAAGGAGGAAAATACTGAGGTGTCACTTCGCGATTCAGGGCTTGGCACTCGGCTAATAAATCGCGTACATAGGTATATTTGCGAATTGTCCTATTTCATCTGTTATGTTACTCATGTCATGTTGTTTTTCCGCAGAATTACTGCGGTCCAACAAACTATCTGTAGTGTTTACCTGTTAAAGGTAAAGCGATAGCCGGCAAATACAAAAACGTGTCAGACCTGCTGGAATAGGATGGTCAGCGAGATGAAGATATCTAGTTAACAGGCTAAACGGAATAGAACAAAAACTGCGAGCTCGGATAACAAAATACAGAATCATTGAAAATGGGGTGACGACAGCGGCTGCATTAGCCCGACCCGAATCTGGATGTTTTAACATATCAAAATTTGGGAAGACGTTTCGATACAATTATGGCAGCGTGGTCTGGCATTCAGTAGAGCCAACGTGTCCCGAGCGCCAAGTTACACAAATAGTAAGTCGGTCACTGCGAGTCCGTTGGTTTAGGCTAGTCAGAGTAACAAAAAGAGGGGAAACCATGTTTGACTACCTCGCAGGTTCCGGGACACCATTTTAATTCGGGAATGACGTCTCATTTGGTTTGTATAGTTCTGTTCCCTGTGGATACCCGCCTCACTGAAAGAATGCTGTCTAGAGTGTCTTTGGCGTCCGGTGTTTCGGCGCTAAGCCCGGTGTGCGTTTGTTGCTATACGAGGGAATACTCTAAGTGCGGCAACGGACACGGTTTGTGTTGACTGTCGTAAGAAAGCTCGGCATAGATCCGTCAGCATGGTCGGAGCCCATAGTTCCTTCGAGGCTGAGAAATGGTCGACGACGGGTAAATTGTAGCAAACATACGCTCGGGCAAGTCGCCCTGGTGTCGGGGTTGTGGGACATTAACGCCGCGTTCAGTTCAGTACTGTAATAATGATCGTCATCGTCCATCTATTCCTTCAACAGGAGGGAACATCGAGGAACAACCCCTTATTAATATTCATAGTTCTGCTATCAACAGTCAAAACGAATCGATTGCACAGTGAGAGCGTGTCAGCATATCTATGCTACTTATTTCGAATGAATTTCATTCCGCTCGATTGTTAAATTTGAGAGCCTACACGGTGAATTACACGGATTTGTAGTTATATAAAACAAAAGTTAACGGTCGTAACGAAGGATCTAGTTTGTTTGCATCAAAACAGATAATGCGAGGACTACACTTGCAAAATGCTAACGACTGCTTTCAATTAGATGCTCCAAAACGATTGCTGTAACCGTAGTGTAAGTCTTAAAATTTGAGTTAGAAATTCACATAAACGAAGACTTATGAATTTGTCGAACAACGCTAGGGTCTTAGCAAGGGAAT